>JAFVLL020002432.1:0-66800 GCA_021397915.2 Tor tambroides | reverse complement strand
AACAGCAAAACCACCATACCCTGTAAACTCAATAACAACAACAATAATAATAATAATAATAATATCATTCCAGAGTAATTAAGAGGTGCAAAAAAAAAAATGTCTTTAACATTTAAACTTAAAATGGTCTTTTCTGTTCTGTTTCTTTTTCAAACCTGTGTCATGGCATTTGCTGCTGTATCAATACAGAAGCATCCGTTTCGATACACATATCAGCAAGGGGCACAGCCCTATTAAAAGCCGTGTTCCATGTGCCCCTTTTATACTTTGATCACCTGCCCCTCCAAAGGTCTCTGCACGGCCCTGTACGGGATACATGTGTAACCAGGTAGGCTATAAATGCACGGTAAATAATAAATCCAGTCGGGCTTTTTTTTTTTTTTTTAAATCTACAAGTAACATCTGCAACGGCATGAATTAGAGTTTTAATATTTTAAAAGCTTGTTAATTCTTGCAATACTGAATTTATTATTTTTAAACGTATTTATTTATTTACGCGTTTCTTTCTACAGTATGATAATAAGGGGATAGTCAGTGTTCTTTTGATTAATTAGGATTTGGCTGGTCAGAATGGTCCAGGTAGCCCCTACTGGTAAATGTCAGAACTACACCAGTTTGTTTCAATCTTTCATCATTGGCAGCTATTCAAAGATTTATATTCTTATTCTATAGCTTAATAAATAAATGCTCTTCTTTAAATGACAGAACCACCAAGGGTCTCTATAGTACAGTGTATTCATTTGGGAAAGGGGGCCACCCATAAAACTGTCACAGGCCCATGAATTTTAACAAGGAGTCTCTGTTATACTTGTCTTCTTGTTGTCTCTCTGCCCTGGTTGCTGAAAACAGGGCGTTCCATCACAGGTAAATGTTTTAAAATATAAATATAAAAATAGACTTTTAATTTGATAAAAAATAAGAATATTTCAAATAATAACATTTTTATAATATTGCAGTTTGGACTTTTGATTTTAATGCTACCTTGAACAGAAAAAAAATGGTAGTGTACAAACAGCAAATATTTACTTATATAGTAGCAGTTTTTTTTTTTTTGGCATTGTTGTCTGTATAGCTGCAAAACATGTTATGAACTTTAATATTATTATATGCCTTCCTTTACAATTCCTAAATAATTGTTGCATAATTCATTATCAAACATGACCATGAATGCAATTCATGGCAAAATTATATTTGTGGGTATTAGCAGTGGAAAAGTCCTCAGTCAATCCTCAAATACAGCTGTATATTGAACAACACACCTATCAAGAAAATGAATTAAAAACTTTAGTTTAAAACCAAAACATCACAGACAAGCATTTATATAGTTTATTCTAAGGAGGCTTGTTTATCCATAAATTAACCAAAGCTTGAATCAAATTTTGCAAAATACCTCTCCAGTTTTTTTAAGAACCTGAAAGTGTAGCATCCCAACATTTAATGGGACTTCAGAAGTGTTATACTGAAGAACACACGGGTAGTACTAACACAATGTAATGCAAAGTGGGTTGAGTGTGTTTGATCATTTGTAGATATGAATGTATGGATGAACAATTCTGAAAACTGCTGACACAGAGGAACAGATGAAAGAAAAACAACAACAGCCATTTGACCAGGCAGCAATCTAACGCAAAACAGGAAAAGGACAAAATTTGAATGAGATGTTAAACAGAGTTCACTATGCACCTGAGCAGAGAAGGCATGTCTTACAGAATACATCCATCCATCATCAAGATACTCACTCACAAGTTGCCAAACTGTACGGAAATGCAGACTGAACTTTCTCTGTGGCCTTGCACTATGTATAACAAAGAAACAAATCTTTTCTTTATTTTCTCCTCTCTATCATTAGTGCAAATAGCTCTCCAGATTCTTCTACAGGACATAAGCACTGGGAATGCTGATCAAAAAGAAAGTATTCATCTGTATTTATTATCTGAATAAATTCAAAGCTTCTTTAAAATGAAATGGGTCTGGTTCAATTAGTTGGATTGTTTTCCACTGCAAAATAAATTCTAAAAATTAAAATGCAGTTATGAAGAAAGTAAAGAAATGTGTGATTCTTCTAAAAATCAGAAGATCAGCTCTACTGTCCAAGGCTTACAATCTCTTTCTCTAAGTGTGTAAGTGACAGGTTAATATTAGCAGTCTTTCACTTCCACTATTAAGTCAATACTTTTTTTATTCATCACACTCTTCTTCTTCTTCTTCCTCCTCTTCATCATCATCATCATCATCAAACTGGTCCCTTGAATCCAAATCATCCTCATCTTCAATCTGTGGGGAAAAAGACAAATAGGAACCAAGAATAAGAAGAAATGCAAGAAGCCAAAAAGACATTTGATGAATACAAAGCCAGTGAAACTGTGTTCTGCATTGTTGTGAGGAATGTACCGTCTCTCCCAAGTCCTTGAGTCTCTGTTTCAGGCTCAGAATCTTCTGGTCCTGGTCAGCGAGTAGCATGAGAAGATCGTCCTGCTCCTTCTTGGACTCCTGCACCTCCTGCTGCAACTTGCTCTTCTCTGCCTGCATGATGGCAGCTGTGCTCGTGGCTGATGCAAGTTCTTTCTCCATCAATTCCTTACTCTCCAGAAGAGTTTTAACTTCCCCCTGAAAGACAGGGTAGGACAGAAAAAAGAGCAAGTGTTAAATGGGAAATTAGGTAAAACGTATAAGCACAAAGTAAGCAAACGAGTGAATGATGAAAAAAGGAAGGCGGGCACTCCTCTAGGGCAAGTCACCTTGAGCTTTTGTGTCTCTGCTGTCTGAGCAGAGAGCCTGCTCTCCAACTCTGCAATCTTCTCTGTGTAGACACTGTCTTCTCCTGGAACTGCAGCCTGAGAGAAAGACAATACTGAACTAATAATCACAATCGTTCAAAAGTTTAAGGTCAGTTAGATTTTTTTTTTTTTTAAAGAAATCATTTCTTTTAATTCAGCAAGGGTACATCAAAAGTGACAGTAAAGACTTTTAAACTGTTATTTATATATATATATATATATATATATATATATTTATATATTTATATCTCTCTCAAATCTACGATAATCCTGAAAAAAAAAAAATCTGTTTTCAACATTAATAATAAGAAATGTTTCTTGAGCACAAAATAAGCATATTAGAATGATTTCTGAAGGATCATGTGACACTGAAGTACTGGAGTAATGATACTAAAAATTTAGATTTGCCATCAAAGAAATTCTTCTTAAAACAGAAAATTTAGTGCAATTTGAAAATTTTTGTGTATTCTAGGATCCGGTACCTTGTGAACAATTTAGTTTTTCTGGTGGACTCACTGTGAGATTGGTTTCCCCATTTTGAATTGAATCTCAATTCAGTATCGTACTTAATTGAAATTTCAAGAGTTACTTAATAAACTCAGGCTACTTAAAATTTCAGGTGGTTTTTGTCCTGCCCCTTTCATTTCTGGATGATAGTATTCAATGTGACACTGCAGAGGTGGCACAGATGCTGCCAGCACAGATGCTAAATGCCACTGCATCTAAATGCAGTGGCATTTAGATGTATTTACAAATTGGAGTATTGAAAAATTAAATAGTACTTTAAATATGAAACTAAAACCATTAGTAGATGGTGGTAAGTTCTTGTTTTAATGAGTAAATGAATCATTGAATCATTCAAACAATCTGTTCAAAGCATATGATTCATTCAAAAATGAAGCAAGTCACTGTCTTTATGAATGGATCACTGAATTATTCACTCAAATGATTAGTTAAAAAACACAGACTCATTCAATAACAAAACACTACTGTGTGTTGCTCAGAGATGCACAATGTTTCTGCTGTGGCTTTGTTTGAAACTATTTTCGTTGGCATTCTAACAGGCTAAATCACGCAGTGAAACCATGCCCTCTCAAGGCTTGTTTTTTGCAAAGTGAGTGACACATTTATGGTATGTTTGTAGATGATACATATCGCACATTCCTATGTACCCGACTGCTGCTCATGCCCTGAGGTGTCCCCTCTCTAAACTGTCTGGGTGCTGCACTGCTCTCACAGTTGCCAATTTTATTTTGTTAATTATTATTTAGAAAATCTATTTTCATAATTTGGGAAGTGATTTGAATCCTTAAAAAAATAGAATCACAGTGTTTCCCCTCCACTCCTAGTGGACTGATGAAAAAAGCCTGCCCATGATTACTCCATAAGACTGGATTTATTATTTTTTTGGTCTGTGGGAATGCTATCTGAAGCTGAGACTACAGTGTGGTGGACTATACTGTCTGTACAATTATTGGAACACACTTACTGTGGTCTCAGATCCTCTGAGTAGCTCCTGTCTTTCACTCCGTAGTTGTGTGATCTCTGTGGTCTGGCTCTGCAGCTGGGCTTTCAGCAACTCCACCTCCTGCAATCAAACATTTAAAAAAAAAATTACTTTCAACTCCGTTCAAAATGTTTTGTATATAATATTAAGTGTTTTGTATGTAATATATATTGAAGGGAAAGGCTGGAATTTTACCTTTTGTAATTCTGTGACCTCTGAAGTTGACCCCTCTGCTGATGGTATTCCCTCAGCTTTCTGTTGGGGACAAACCAAATATTTCCAAATATACCACTACTGTTCAAACATTTTGGGTCAGTACAATTTTCTATGAATTTTCTATTCTTCGAAGTATCACACACAAAATTATTAAAGCGGTTTCAAAAAAATATTAAGCAAAACAGCTTTTTTTTCCAACATTGTAGTAAATGTTTCTTGGGCACCAAATCAGTATATGAGAATAATTTCTGAAGGATCATGTGACACTAAAGATTTGAGAAATGGCTGCTGAAAACTCATCTTTACCATAACATGAATAAATTACATTTTAATATATATATTAAAATAGAAACAGTTATTTTAAATTGTAACAATTCTTTCAAAATATTACTGTTTTACTGTATTTTTGATTAAATAAATGCAGCCTTGGTGAACATATGAGATTCACTGCAACAACATAATAATGATCCCGAACTTTTGAATGATATTGTAAATGCTACTGTAAAAAGCTAAGATATTAGAATACCAATAGAAAATACATTGCAATTTTGAATTTTTGAACACTCATACCAGGCTGGTTACTAGAGAGTCCTTTTCAGTGAGCTGTGTCTGCAGCAGCTGGTTTTGTCTTTGCAGTTCCTCAAGCTGTTCTCGGAGTTGGCTCAGCTCCTCTGGTTGCAGGCCGTTCACGTGTGCTGCTTCTGCCTGATTACCTGTCTGCTGGTTATCTTTACCTACAGAACGTGAAGAAAGAGTAGACCAATTGTAACAGTAACTTCTACTAAAATACTGCAAAGACTACTGATATATATCTGATATTTGCTCAGTACCTAGTTTGAGTTTGAGGATGTTGTACTGATCCTTGTGCTGCTGGATCTGAGAGAACTGCTGTGTTATGGTGTTCTGCAACTTTTCATTCTGGGAAGTCAGCGATGTTACTTGCTCCTTCAGCTCATTTATTTGAGAATCCTGCAATTAAATGGAGATGAAGAGAGGAGAAATGGAAAATTAATGCGTAATTTAAACATATGCCTATTTTTCCTTCTAAAACCCTACAGAGGGAAGAGAAACCAGTGTTTAAGCAGGGGTAACCCACTTTTCTGCGGTCATAAGTTGAATATGTTTAGTTATCCTTATGACAATTATAACCCTATAATACTATAATCATATTAGCCATATTCCAAGCCAAATACATAAGGATCCACTTCTCTGGATTAAGATCCAGTAGGGCTACCTATGGCAGCAATCAGAGCTCTAAATAAATATAGAAAATAGTTATCTGTTCGTCAATTCTTCTTGGTCAGATTTGCACACTTTTGAACATCATATGTGAAGTGGTCATTTCACAAACGTTGCTCAAGCTGCACTGGCTGGATTATAACATAATAATAATTTGGATTTAAGTGTATTGGCATATAAGCTTTATGGTAGGTACAGATAATAATCAAAAATTCAATAAACAACATCTTATAAAAAGGAGAGACAATTATGTGGAACATGACTACTTTTTACAAGACTCTTTACATGTACTTGTTATAAAAATTGTTTGTATTTTTAGCTGGGAAATAATACATTTTTTTCAACAGAGCTCATGATTTTCATATAAAATTGACTGATGATGTGTGCAAATTATTGTTGCTTCATGAATAACCCAAAAGAATTGAAGATCCTACATAGATTAAAATATCAATAGGACTACTTTGAAACCTTGCACAGACATAAATGTGAGAATGGACTATAGTTTGATGTATTTTTACCTGTTCTCTAATCAACTCTTTGTACTGGGTTACAATGCTGTCATGCTGCTCTAGTGTTTTCTTCACCTCTTCTTCTTTTTTCTCTTCCTCGCTTGACCTAAGCACCGCTTTTGTTATCATACCTATGAACAAATAAAGAACCATTATGAAAAACAAACATTATGGATGAGGTAAAAGGGTCATATTATGAGCAATCAAATTTTCTTTAAGGCTCAGCAACAAAGTGCACTGTTTAATTTAGAGAGGATGGAAGATATTAACAAAATGAACATTTTATGAAGCACAGAATGAAGAATGGACTTCAAAAAACACAAAATGGCAGCGGTAATACTGCCCCTGGACTCTTAAAGGAATAATTCACCCAAAAATGAAACTTTTCAACAGTGGAATTTCAATGGGTCTGCATCACATTTAGACTTGATTTAACACAATGCACCTATGATCAGATCACTGACAGATGTTAATAACGAGGGAAAAGAGGTATTAGTTTGTGTTCAGGGCTCCAACACTGACCTTCCAACTCTTTAACAAGTTTGGTGAACTCATGATCAAACAGCATGTGTTCTGGGGTGGAAAAGGCTGGCTGAGGTTTCTGAGCAGCACGAGAATACAGTTCATGTTTGGTTATAAAGCCTAGCTTCTCCACAAAGTTTTCTTTTCCTATGCGCTTTTCAATCAGTTGCTTCAGCTTTTCTCTGTGGAGAGGAAGAGAAGATATTTTGTGAAACAGTGAGAGATAGAAGGAGGCACAACTTGCGTCATAAGGGCAAATTATATAAGGAGGGCTGTAAATGGTAACATGTTAATTTATGAGATTAATTAGATACACTTCCATTCAAAAGTTTGGGGTTGGTAAGTTTTTTTTTTTTTTTTTAAATGTTTTTCAAAGAAGTTTCTTACACTCACCAATGCTGCAATTGTTTCATCACAAATATAGCAAAAGCAGTAATATTGTGACAGTATTACAAGTCACAATAACAATTTTAAAGTTTTATTTATTTGTTTCTGTGATGGCAAAAAACATTTTACAGCAGCCATTACTCCAGTCTTCAGTGTCTAATATGCTGATATGGTGCTCAAGTAACATGTTATTATCATGAATGTTGAAAACAGTTCTGCTTCTGATTTTTTCATTTTTGTTTTTACAAACATGTAAGACAAATCTTTACTGACTTTTATGTTTAGCATATATTTAAAGGGATAGTTCACCCAAAAACGAAAATTCAGTCGTTAATTACTCACCCTCATGTTGTTCCAAACCTGTAAGACCTTCGTTAATCTTCGGAACACAAATTAAGATATTTTTGATGGAATCTGAGAGCTCTCTGACCCTCTCATAGACAGCAAGGATATTACCACGATCAAGTCACAGAAACGTAGCAAGGACATTGGTAAAATAGTCTATGTGACATCAGGGGTTCAACAGTAATTTAAGAAGCTACGAGAATATTTATTGTGTGCAAAGAAAACAATAATAACAATTTATTCAGCGATTTTTCCCTCCCTGAGTTACCGACTTCCACCATTTTGGAGAGTACCCTAGAACGTAATCAGCGTTGGAAGATCAGAGGGCTCTCAGATTCCATCAAAAATATCTTAATTTGTGTTCCCAAGATTAACGAAGGTCTTACGGGTTTGGAACGACATGAGGCCGAGTAATAAATGACAGAATTTTCATTTTTGGGTGAACTAACCCTTTAACACCAATTTGTCCAATTACCTCATTTTACACAATACAAGAAGAATCATATCTGCTTTCTAAAAAAATTTTCTGTGTTCATGTAATGTTAATGTATTAACACCAATTAAAAGATTAATCATGATTTTAAATCAACTGACAGCCCCAGTTATGACAAAGAAATATGAATAAAAGAAAGTATGAGTGGAAATACAGAAAAAGGGTAAAGTAAGAACATACTTTGTGTAATTCTCTAAGCTGTTGTCATTATAGTAGATACAAATGCCCAACAACAGAGCACACAGACCCTGAACCAGTCGCTCATCCTCACCCAGGTTTTCTGAGATTTGACCTGTCAGCTGAAAACTTAAGTTAAGGATAACGCACAGAGCCCGTGACAAACAAGTAACTGTACTTAATGGCACGAGCCATCAAAATCACAGACAAGTCCACACTGGTTGTAGTCTAGTTTGCAAAGAATGAAAGATGTAATGTGGTTGCTCTAAATGTAATTCAACGACTAGCTGTAACCAGAACTGATCACCTTAAAGCCCATAGTCGCACTGTGAATTATTAACTAAGATTCAAGCTTTATCATCACTGTACTATGAGATTAGTCACTGTTTATATGTACATCAGCTTAATAAATCAGGTGTGTGCCTGTGAGTGTAGACAGAAGGATACAAAGGGAACATTGTCTTGATTGTGCAGGAAGTGCATGACAGCAATTGGACAGTTGCTGATCCAGGTGCAGAGCAACATGAGGAGGCCGACCTTCGTCTGCACCCTACTGCCCTGTACACAGAAACAAAAACACACAGTTATAAGGTCTTAATCACACACTCATACTGCAATACATATTTATATTGAGATACGCACATCTTTAACATCTAAGAAATGAGCAAATGAGTTAATAAAGAAACCACTGCAAGAACATCTGTCATTTGTTAATAAAACTCATTTTAGGCAATGTTTCCAAGGTCCTCCAAATCATATTTGCTCATTTCTGTAGAAATACAATAAACAGCAAGATTGCAGTGGGTTGCTGTGAGTTAGAAATGTGCCGAGCAGTTGGAGCCCATCTAACCCTTGTCTTTGACCTGTTTTGCAGTTGATTTTACAAAAAACTATTCAACAAACTGAATTTTTTCAATTAAATTTACAGATAATAAAAAATGAGAATTACAAATTGAAAAATGTTTGCTGTTAGAGGGTCAAATTATATTCAACATCTATGAGCTTAAGACTAAACAAAAACAGTCAGAGAGAACTGAGTGTGTGTGCCATTTCGATTTAAAGTTACCAAAAACCCAATCCATGTTCTATCACAGCATATCTGCAATTAGTAACTGTGAATAACAGATGCATTTTATTCAAAAGTCAAAGGAGAAGGTTAAAGGCTTTCCAAGATTTGACAATTTTCTATACTATGTACCAGCACACACGCATTTAGTTATTTAGCTTTTGAGGATAAAATGCCATCAGGATAAAATAAAAAAAGAATTTGATTAGGTCTATGACTTCCCATTAATAAAACATAAAGGTGTAAAATATTTATAAGTTATGTGAAAAAAACAGGAGAAGGAAACATCAAACACAAGCTCAAGTCCACTGAGATACTCGGAACACAAACACAAAATCTGGAGTGCCTCAAACTGAAACAGCCTCTACAAAAAAAGACAAGAGTTGCATCCCAAATGATGTATTAATACAAATGCTACCATCTACTTTATGAATTGAAGAAGGGTAGTGTAACTCAAAAGGAACACTCAACATTTTTAGTACATGGAAGCATTCAACGTTTTTCAGTTGCAGATAATTATGTGCCTAATGAATGTTTAGCCTCTGCTCTTCTTAAAGAAAGCTGTGACTGAGTTTAAAAAGTATTTAAAATTTGACTTTGTATTTTTAGTCGAAGAACTACATCATCCAGATACTCGTACACACTACACCTCACTGCATATTTCAATCCACACAGACAAACGCCAACAAACACGTTGACTGTTGGATTTAGAATTTTATGAAAAATAACTCACGTTCACACTGCCCCAACAGACACCAACAAACGCTGACTGAACATGTTCAGTCGGGTAAAAAACAAACTCAGCCAACCAACTGCAACAGACGCTGACAGGGGTAACACGCTGAACTAAAAAACCCAACAAACATGTTTGCTGGCGTTTGTCTGTACGGAGTGAACTGGCCTTTACATGCATTACTTACACTACCGTTCAAATGTTTGGTTTTAAAACAACTTTGTTTTTGAACAAAGTCTCTTATGCTCAGCAAGGTTGCATTTATTTGATCACTAATACACAGTAATATTGTGAAAAATTATTACAATTTAAGAGAACCGTTTCTGTTTCAGTATATTTAAAATGTAACTCAATTTACTCCAGTCTTCAACATTACACAATACTTCAGAAATCATTATAATATGCTGATTTGCTGTTTAAGAAACATTTCCCATCAAGAAATGTTAAGAAGTTTTTTGCGCAATATTTTCTACAAAACCGTGATACGTTTTCTCCAAAAGAACTCTATTTATTTGACATACAAATCTTTTGTAACATTATAAATGTCTTTACTCCTTTTGTTGATCAACTGAATGTGTCCTTGCTGAAAGTATTTTTCTTTACAAAAGAAAATAAAGAAAAAAACTGACCTGAAACTTTTGAATGGTATGCAATAATTTCGAGTTTGAAAGGAAGCATGTACATTTGCATTCAAACACTATGCAGTAGGTTTTATTGTTCAAAATATCCTTCAACCTTTCAAATATTTTTCAAAGAAACAGCATCTGTAAGTGTGAGCTTATGTGAATTATGGGTTAAAAAAGGCATACTTGAAATTAAGTGATAAGCAACTTTTCTCAGTGTTAAACTGCAGTTCTAAATCATGACATAAGAGTAACAGAGATGCTGGGATGGGAGAGAGTTAATTGCTCAAAAACTGACACAAAATAATCAACATTTTTAGAAAAAAAATTCACAAATAGCAAAACAGGAAAGTACTGGGCAGCAGAAAAAGCAATCAGAAAAATTTGTTTTGAATGAATATTTGCTGTCATAAACTCATTGGACTTGCAGCCACCTGAAAATGGGTGAATAACAGTACAGATTTCACAGATTGAGTCCGAAACATCTGTATCTTCCAGAACAAGCCCGAAAGACCAGAGCATGCGGTCAGCAGTTGAAAATCAAATGGTCAAAGCCAGGGCTGCCAGGGTCAGTAAGGGGACACAACAAACAGGGCACAGCAAACAGAAAGAACACAAAATACCTAATGAACCCCCAATGTGGAAAATGAGGCAAAGCCACACCATCACATTAAACTGTCCACACTGAAATACTCACCCTCCGGTTGAGCTTATCACCCTGCAAAAACCACAGCACATTTCATTTTGAAATTTAGTGACAACCACAAGCTACCATTCCCACATGAGTTTCCAGTGTCTCCAAAATTTGGGACACCTACCCCACACCAGTTGAAAAAACAGCTTAGACCAGTATGAACTTGATGGTCCAGGCTTGTTTATGCTGGTTTGGTGCTGGTCTAGCCAGGGCCATAACCACCGTAGAAATTAAGGGGGCCAAGTCAATTAGAAATAGCCAAATTGTAACAAAGTGCGTTCATCAGTGTTTACTGTTAACAAAAACAGAGCGCAAATTCCAGTGTGACAAACCAGATTTGGAAGATGGTGGAAGAGTGTGAGGTAAGATTTAAATAGCTAAATGTTTGTGACCCTGGACCACAAAACCAGTCATAAGGGTCAAGTTTTTGAAACTGAAATTTATACATCATCTGAAAGCTGAATACAACTATTTGAAAATCTGGAATCTGAGGGTGCTAAAAAATCAAAATACTGAGAAAATCACCTTTAAAGTTGTCCAAATGAAGTTCTTAGCAATGCATATTACTTTTTTAAAATATATATTTACGGTAGGAAATTTACAAAATATCTTCATGGAATATGTTCTTTACTTATTATCCTAATGATTTTTGGCATGAAAGACAAATTGATAATTATGACCCATACAATGTATTGTTGGTTATTGCTACAAATATATTTGTGCTACTTATGACTGGTTTTGTGGTTCAGGGTCACATTTATTATTTAACTGATTTACGAAAGAAATGTTAACGACAAACAGTAATATTCGGTGATACAAACTACTAAACCTTTTTGTCAAATTTAGCTTTGAATTGAAAATACATGCTGTCATTTATGTGATTAATGTAATTTTTTAAAATGAATGTGACGAGACCCTCAAAAAGCCCCTCAAAGAAAATGATCCCCCCAATGTTCAAGGCATAGTTAAGGCCTTGGGTTTAGCTGTGTAGCCATGCAGCTAGTTGAAAAAGGTGGATTTGACTGTTAGCCTGAGAACAAACTAGCATATCAGCATCCCATGCAGTAGACCAGCAACCAAAACACAACACAGTCTAGTCTTTTCAACAGTGAGTGTCTGAAAAAAGCGGATACGGTAGAATTACTGAGGTAAAAAATTAAAAATCCAAAAGTTTCAATACCCTTGACCAAAGTCCACAAGCTCAGAGCCTTAAACCCAAATGTCGACTAAACAGCCATGAAAACAAACACTGCCACATTTTGAAGTTGAGAGAGAGTACCTGGGACAGGATGTTGGTGCACTGCTGGAGAAGGGAAACGGGTGGCTTGCCAAGACTGGTGGCCAATTGTACCCGCAGCAGCTGTTCTTTCTGGGTGAGGTTATCCTGCAGCGCATGAGCCAGAGCCACAGCGGCACACCAGTTTGACAGAGAGTCCGCTGAGAACAGACCTCCACACAATAACTGCCCCGCTGAGATAGAGTTAGCTGAGGGACAGAGAGACATGACATGGGTCATAAAATGTACACAAATGACAAGGGGGAAAAAAATTTTTTTGAATGTAAAAGTTTGATTAGTGAAATCAAAAATTTAAACCGTGAAAACAAACAAAATAACCGTCTGAAAAATAACCACCAAAGTTATGCAAGTTAGTTAAACTATAGTATAATTTTACAAAGAAAATAACACAGCTACACTGGGACACAGTTTTTGGACAGAAATTGTCCTCCTACTGTTCCCATGTATAACACATAACCAACTGAAGTCAAGTGATGCATGAATAGTCGACACCAAGGCATCCATTAATGGCAGAACTAGTCAGGGCAACCCTTACCATCTATAGTGGAGGGCAGCAGTGTGGCTACAATCTCCCCCTGTCCTTTATGGTTCTTGTACAGGAAGCATTGGAAGCAGTAAAGTACAGCACAGCGGAGAACAAACGGCTGTCTCTCGTTCACCATCGACATTAGAAGAACCACAATCGCAGGCCTGGAGGAAACAGCCAATATGTTCATATTACCAACTCTTCCTTTTTCGGTTACTGTTTCAGTAAACAGTGCTAAGGACAAACCAGACCTTGGTGGATTGGATGGTGCGTTAACTGATGCAAAGTAGTCCTGATTCACTTCAGAGCCACGTATGACTTCTGACACCGTATTGATGGTCTGCACAAGAAAGACAAATAGAAAATACTTTAAACATTTCAGTTGGTACATCACTAGTACAGTGACATTTGATACAGTTAAAAAGAACTGAATAAGTGAAAAACGCAACACTGCACTTTTTTAACTGAATGCTGCACAGTTAGGGGTAATGTTTTTGACAGTTTTGCTAATATCTCGCATTTTCAGTATCTCGCACATGAGCACTGCATTTTTAGAATGCTGTTTCAGTTGAAATTAGTTACACTGAGACACTGCATTCTTTTTTCCTTTCCACTATTCGTGCCTCGCAATTTTAAATGCAAAAACGTGTACTGTGTGAATGACCCCTTACTTTGTAAGTGCTTAATAGGGATCCATTTCTTTGAACAGTGGTTTCACTATCTGATGTATGTACACTGGTTGCTATAGTAACGGGTGATGACAGCATGATGTCAAGTGACATGATAAGAGTAGATAGAAAACTAAATTTTGCCTCTTGTCATCTCTGAACTCATGAAGTGCATGAGAGAACATAGGCGATGCAGGAAACATTACTGGAGTCTGCACACCCACATTTATACACTTCTGCACACTGAATGACAAAAATGAACAGACTTGAACTTTGATCTTCTCTTAAAGGATTAGTTCACTTCCAGAATAAAAATTTCCTGATAATTTACTCACCCCTATGTCATCCAAGATGTTCATGTCTTTCGTTCTTCGGTCGAAAAGAAATTAAAGTTTTTGAGGAAAACATTCCAGGATTTTTCTTCATATAGTGGACTTCAATGGGAGCCAACGGGTTGAGGGTCCAAATTGCAGTTTCAATGCAACTTCAAAAGGCTCTACACAAACCCAAGCGAAGAATAAGGATCTCATCTAGTGAAATATTCAGCCATTTTCTAAAAATCTGTCATTTTCTAGCTCAACCTCAAAAACAGTTTTTTTGCCCTCCCTTCCTTTTTGAACCGCAGCGTACAGACGAAAATATAACCATGCGTGGCCTTTCCATCATGATTATGTTACGCGTGAAATCGTGCATGCACATCACAGAGCAAATGCAAGATGAGCATTTGTGGTTAAAGTATATAAATTTTCATTTCTTTTAGAAAATGACCAACTGTTTTACTAGATGGGATCCTTACTCCTTGGCTGGGATCGTGTAGAGCCCTTTGAAGCTGCACTGAAACTGAAATTTGGACCTTCAACCCATTGGCTCCCATTGAAGTCCACTATATGGAGAACAAATCCTGGAATGTTTTCCTCAAAAACCTTAAAGGGTTAGTTCACCCTTTTATTATTATTTTTTTCTTTGTGTGCAAAAAATATTCTCGTAGCTTCGTAAAATTACGGTTGAACCCCTGATGTCAAATGGATTATTTTACCGATGTCCTTGCTA
Organism: Tor tambroides; assembly: GCA_021397915.2. Taxonomy (NCBI): domain Eukaryota; kingdom Metazoa; phylum Chordata; class Actinopteri; order Cypriniformes; family Cyprinidae; genus Tor; species Tor tambroides. The sequence goes on along the minus strand of JAFVLL020002432.1, from coordinate 51,971 downwards.
CATTTCCGGACCTTAATCATGGTAATTACATTGCTGTATATGGGAGGGTCAAAGAGCTCTCAGAATGCATGAAAAATATCTCAATTTGTGTTTCTGAAGATGAACGGAGGTCTTACGGGTTTGGAACGACATGAGGGTGAGTAATTAATGACAGAACTTTCATTTTTGGATGAACTATCCCTTTAATTTCTTTGCGACTAAAGAAAAAGCGGCGAAGGCGAGGGATCGGGGGTGGGGCGTCTCGCTGCAGTGCTCTTCCCGGGGGTTGTTTTTCCCAACAGCGGCCTTGGCCGAGGCCAGTGCTGGTTGAGGGGAGCCGAAGAAGATAAGATTGCGATTGTTTGGTCTTGGGGCGAGTAGCCGCATTCCAATTTCACGGCTACTCTCTTTGTCCATTCTGGTCTCCAAATCCCTCAATTTTCCTTTGCAAAGCAGTGAGCTTCTCCGTGATGGAATCCATATTGCGGTTAATAGTCTCAGTCTCAGTGCTGACCGCTCTGCCCACTGCTTCAATCATGACAGGCAGCCTTGTGAGGCTCTGGACAGCTGTTCCTGTTTTCTGAATTCTTCGATAACCCAGGACAAAGCCTAATCCAATCAGCAAAGACCTGTTATCATGGTTCCAAATAGGTAGATCTTCAATGTCCTCCACGGAAAGTTCCGGCAGGACAGTCAGGTTCCCAGACCCAAAAATGGTGTCAATTGCGTTGAGAGACCAGTTGATCAAATCCATGATTTTCAGTTTGGAGAGCAGTGCAGAGAGAGTCTCAAGTATTAGACAATAAACGAGACGATACGAGAGAGCAAGCAGGGAAGGTAAGGGGGAGGAGAGGGAGAAAAAATGCGTCCGCCTTCGTTGAGAGCCAAAGAGAGAAAAATAGATTATACAATAAAAATATAGATTATATATATAATAGAGTACATTATAAGGACATTTTTATTCTGGAAGTGAACTAATCCTTTAAGATTGAAACTGATTAATCTGAATGGATTTGGGCAGTTAAATCAAAAGTACTGTTCAAAACTCTAACATGTGACTAAATATTGTGGTAGGTGACCAAATAATGTCCACTGTTAGATTTCACTTGCCAGTGAATGAGTTAGAAGCTAAAAAGTTTCATGCTCTGTCTTTTCAGTGCACTATTCCTATTGATATCAACAGAAGCGCAGCAGTATTATGAAGCACCGTAAACTTCCAGGTTCTGGAAAAAAGGTTCTGACAGCAATCTGACCTCTGTGAGGATGTCTGCAGGAACACCTGTGGCCATGAGGATGGTGCAGAGCTGCTGGAGGAGACCACACTGGAACATGGCCTTCTGACAGCTGGCGGTGGCCCCTGGAGAGTTCACTGGAGAAACCATCACTCGTACCAGCTACAAAGACAAAACACAACTAGAGACTTTAACTTATCTTCACATAACAAAACAATGCTCACTGACTGTTGCTTCTATGCAAACTGGAATTTTTTTTGGAATATGAATGAATCATTTGCTGGTATAGGTAAATAACTAGAAGAACAACAAAGTGCAGTAAACGGTAAAGCTATTTTGTGTTAAAAAAAAACAAACACTGCATTTATGATTATGTTAATGAATTGAAATAATATGACAACATATAACAGGTTGCAATATAAAGCAGCATAACAGACTGCTTTTATACAAGTCAAATAAATGGAAGCGAAAGACACCGGATCCATCGTACACTCAAGTTACCAATAGCCATGCCTGCTCTTATATTACAAATAAGGTGGGTAATACTGTATAATATAATAAAATAAAAAAATAAAAACAAATTAATAATAACATTTGTTATCATTATTATTATTATTATTATTATAACTAGAACTAATCAAGTAATCTTCATAAAAACTAAATTCACAGTAAATGTTTTAATTCCACAAATCTTATTGTAATTAGTAAGCACTGTAATACTAAGCACAACATATTAAACGGATTCTTCATATCAGACCTGTAGCATTAGATGGAGGTTGGTGACCTTCTGTGCCGACCAGCCAGAGTTGTCATCCCCCACTTCAAACCACGGCTTCATCTTTTGTATATAGGAGCCTTCTTTAAAAAAATTCTGGTTGGAGCTATTGTTCTTCAGGAGGTTGAGCAACAATAAGAGACAGTCCTCTACCACAATACCTGTGAGGTGAAGATGTAGATTAATTCACAATCTTTGAAAATTCAGGGTGGAAATTCATTTTCAATTTTAAAAATGAAAAGTGTCTGTTAACTGTATACCTCCGTCACTTGAACCCTCCTCTATGATAATTTCAAGAAGTCTCTCGAATGCATTTTCAAAAGCCACAATTTTCTGTATAGCAGTGTTGCCTTTGGTTAGCTGCTGCAGCAGCAGGACACCCTTAATGGGGGGAAAAAGTACAATGGTTTAATTTAACTTTAAAAAAGCCTTTCTCTATGAACATTCATGTTAATTTGTAGAACAATAACACTTACGTCATTACGGATAACTTCTCTGGAGTCAGCAAGTAGATCCATTAACCTGGACACTCCTATTGAGTGTGAAAAGACAACAATATTGGAAACCAGATATCTAGAAAATAATCCATACAGCTTTAAATAATGATAATGTTGAACTCTGAGCAAAAGTCACCACAGATATTGACCTGTGAGAGTAAAATGAAAAATTATTTATCCTCCAAATTTCAAGTGCCCAAAGCAATGGGTTGTGAATATCCCAACCGACCCAGTGAGTCTATACATATTTTATTTTAAATGTTTTTGAAAAATGTTCACCAAGGCTGCAATCATTTGATCATAAATACAGTAAATCAGTAACATTATGAAATATTATTAGAATAAAATACTGTTTTCCATTTTAATATATTTTAAAATGTAATTTATCCTGTGACGACAAAGCAGAATTTTCAGCAGCCATCACTCCAGTCTTCAGTGTCACATGATCCTTCAGAAACCATTCTAATATATTGATTTGGTGCTCAAGAAACATTTTTCAATTTTTTTTTTTTTTTTTTCAGGATTCTTTGAAGAAGAGAAAGTTTTAAAAGAACAGCATTTATTTAAAATAGATTATTTTGTAACAATGTATAAGTCTTTACGGTCAATTTTGTACATCCTTGCCTAATAAAAGTATTTATTTTGCTGCATATTAGTCTTTAACGACTAAACCTATAGTCACCACAAGCCACATATAAACAGCTTTTGTGGCTGCTTAGATTTTTAGGAGTGGCATTTATTCAAGGATTAAATGAATAAAAGGGTGCTGGAGTTGTCACATTGTTTGCTTTAAGTATATATCGGTTGTTAAATTGCAAGCAAGCAGTGCAATACCTAACAAATCCAAAATCATTTCAAATGACCGCTCATGCTTTGGTTCTAAAACTTCTTTGGGTATCAGGAGATGTTTTTTAAATGGTTAGTTCACCCAATAATTAAACTCAGTGGAGACTAACGTTGTGTTCAGACAAAGTCAGTAAGAGTGAGTAAATATAGACAAAATTATTATTTTGGGTGAATTCTCTCTTTAAGTACTCATTTTCAGCGTGCCAATGTGAACATGTGAACAGCACCTGCACCATTGGCTTCTGAATCCGAACTTGCCACTGCATTCTTGCACCCTATTATGTGGTGCCCTGCTTTTTGTTTCACGTGTTTTCTATTTACAACCAAGTCCAGTTTGAATTTTTGATGAGAATGTGTGGGCTATCATTTTTAATTGTGGTAGTCTATTGGATCACATTGGTTTGTAGTACTTCATTTTGTAGATATCTCAGCCGATTTATAATTTCATATTCAGAGTCATAAAGCACATTAATTTGGCTAAATAAATGTGTAAAATTTATAATATATACACCCGAATTCAAACATCAAATTTTTCAAACAAGTCTCTTATGCTCATCAAGGCTGTATGTATTTTAACAAAATTACAGTAAAAACTAAAACTGAAATATTATTACAGTTTAAAAGAATTGCTTTTTTTTTTTAATTTTACATGACTCGCACGATTCTTCAGAAACCTTTCTAATGTCCTGATTTTTATCATCAAGAAACATTTCTTACTATTATTCATGTTGGGATTCACAATGTATTTGTGAAAATGTTTTTTTTTTTGATAAGGATTCAGAAATCTTTTGTAATAGTATAAATGTGTTTACCGACAAAAAATAAAAAATACTGACAAACGTTGGAATGGTAATGTATTTTATACACTGTATATGAAATGTGATCAAATATTCACTGTACGCAAGTCATTTATTATTTGAAAATTTCTTTCAAAAAGAAATTGTGCTCTATCACAAGAAATTTGCATGTAATTATCAGTGTTTTCAAACAAAAGCAGACCACAGGTACCAGCAAATAGTTCTAAACAATAGGGCTGTGACGGTGGCAGATTTTTACCACCGCGGTGGTAATGGACCAACTACCGCCGGTGGCGCGGTGTTGTGTATATTTATATAATTCTGCAAAAATAAATAAATGAAACTCAATCATCTATTAACAAACATGCGTGTTTATTTTAGCACTTCCGTCAGTGAACACTCAGCCTGCAAAACACTAAAATAAATATCAAAGAAATAATACAGTTAAATAGGAAAGTAGCCTTAAATAAGAAATTTAAATACACCCTGTCTACTTCACGCGAGCGGCGCGGCGAGAACCCATTATAATCAGTGATGCTGTCTACACTAGATGCGGCGCGATATGACATGACAAATCCCTCACAGTAAACTCCTCGTCCTATTTATGACGTACCGACACAAAGTTCAAATGTCCTGTATAGACAGACTCAACCTGTTGTGTTGCGACGCGGCGTCCGGTTTAGACACGGTTCACTGTTCCGCCACCAAGCAAGCGGCGCGTTAACTCCTCGTCTGCACGCGCTCTCTGTGGAATAGGAATCGCGGCGTATGTTTCCACATTTCTTGTTGGCATCTTCCATTTACCGCTGTCTCGTTCGTATTTGGCCAGTTTGGAGAAAGCCTCACCAATACAAACCTGACCAACCGGGCGTTAGCGATCACGTGAACTTGAAGACACTTGTACAAACGCGGATGGGTGGCATGAATGGAAATGATTCCAGATCGGCGATGTAGTATTTGGTTTCCCAACAAGGTCCATCGCTCATCACGAAATAAATTTGCTGAATGCAGAATAAACTGTATTTTCCTGCGCTCAAACCTGCCAATCTAAAGGAAACGCCGTGTATGGCGTTTGAGGTAATTTGTGAATTAGCATAGATTTATAGTCTAAATAAAACAATTTGCAACTGTTACTATTATTACACTTGTATACAAACTTGTATTATGCTTGTTATAGAGTGTGTGACGTCACGTGCACTACCGCCGGTGGCAATAGACAACCGCGGTGACAACCGACCACCGCGGTGACGCGGTTGTCACGGCGACCGTCACAGCCCTACTAAACAATCAGACACACCAATTTTGCAATGATGCTTTCCTAATTACAAGAGAAAAGGAAATTTTTGGACTAACCCATTGGGCTGACAAGGATGATGCCTTGGACCGGAGCACACTGGCTTTTCAAAAGTGCAGTTAGGAGCTTAACACCTGGCCAGCGGACATGGAAGTCAAACTCCTAACGCAGGCAAAACAGTCAAACAACATCAGGAATATGTTAGAGAAATATGGAAAGCAACAAGACAACAAAAGTATAGTTATGAAGATGAAATATCAGTTCTAGCTTACCTCCAACAGTGTGAGGAGAAGTGTGATATTATCTGGTTCCTGGATGAACTTGTCAGTGAACTGAGCTCCCAAATCATCCTCCTGCTTTTGCTGGTTCTCCTCTGAAAGAGAAAATGAGAAGCAGAGAAACTTACTCTTTGCCGTTTTTACTTTTCTTTGATTACTTGAACGCTAAAAAATGCAGGGAGGAAAACAGAAAAAAGAGGAAGCAGATATCAAAATAATACTAGAAAAAAGGAGATACAGTGTGCTGCTAAATATGATCAAACAAAATTGTTTTCAGTACATATGTTATCAAGACTTCAGATGGAAGAGCAGTAGAACATGTCTGCTGACAAGAAGTGTATTAATACAAAGACAGAGAAAAAAAAGCACATCGACCCACAGGTTAGTAAACTGGAGAAAATAACATAAAATAAACACAAAACCACACACCAGTTAAAGCTTAACCTCTTCCACACAGAGAAAAATGTATTACACTTAATGCTATTGATATTAGGACAAAGCAAGGACAAGGACATTGCTTAAGAAGTGCAGTTTTCTTTCCTGTTTCCAATAGAAATTTGATTTTGGGGTCTTTATTAAAAGTAAACAACCTAAAAAATTGCTAAATATATGGTTCCCTATATTTAGATGAAACAAGACTAAATAGAATTATTATTAAATGATTGTTAATAATTGTTAAATTGTAAATGTTTATTAGTGGACAATGTTATTTATTTTATTCTTACAATTTAATTATCATTAACTTGGAAGTCCACAAACAACTAAACCATGTAATCAGTGCAGTAGCTCAACCTTTGATTGAGCTGAATATAAGGAACAAATGCCTGCTACCAAATCTTAAGTAGCTAAATTAATATATTGATCAAAAGAAATGTTAGGTTTCGGATCATTTTCTAATCTCCCAACCAGCAGCAGAAACTACTATTAAAAATACAAAATCTGCATATGACCCGTTTAAAAACAACTGGAAGTGTTGTAAATTAGATTTGGGTTTCCATTCATTTACACATCTTTTCATTTAGGCATCTAAACAACATTTTAGCACTTGCGAATGTTTTCAATTTAACTGAACATCTGTTAGAACCAGAAACGATTACACTGTTATATGTAAAATGCCTAAATGTTGCGGTTTTATGGAATTGGGAAACTGAAATTCCCCCAGTATCAAATGCATAGTGGAGGTATTCTGCAGGGATTTCAAAGCATGGATGGGCTAGTGGTTAGACAGCATCATGCACAAAAAAGTGCTTTACCTTCAGAATCATCTGGTGGATTAAACATGGAAAGAAAAAGGAGGACGATGAGATGTACAATATTTCCCTGCTCATCAAACATAAACTGCAAGAGGGAGACTAGTAACAGACTGAAACAAGGTTTATGGACTGCAAGAATAATTTAAAGGAAAACAATTCATTTGGAATCAAAGAATAGGACTTGAATTAGCCCAAGATGCTTTATGGACATTGAAACAAATCAATTAAAATCCCAACAAGTCAATATATGAACCAGACAAAATAAAGAATATAACATACCTGGTTCCTCCTCTTCGTCACTGCAAACAATATTGTACAAAGTGTCCAAAGCGTAACCTAGGATTTCAGTGTCTGTCCTGTTTCAAATAATCACCAAAGACAAGTCATATTATGAGGCAAATGTCTTTACAGTGAATGTTCTATTTTTGACCAAAGTTTGAAACATACCGGTCAGTCTGCAGTATACGAACCAAATGGTCCATAGCCATTGTGCCAACCTCCATACGGTATTTCTGTAATCAATACATCTACTTGACACATGTTCTTATGTATATATTTCTGTCAATACAGAAGTTTCTTTTCTGAGACAAAAGTGGTTTAGAGGTGTAGGAGGAAGCATTTTACGGCAAAAAAATTAAAATAAATAAAAAAAATAAAAATCTCACATCGCCTTTAAGGCATGTTTGTGAAATATAAATCATTCTGTGAGATTTACTCAGCATGTGCTGTAGTCCTTCTATTTTGATATTCCATTTACTGTAATATCACCAGTGCATTATGAGCAGTGCCCAATGTATACAGACTTATAAAACAGTTAACTATGGTCTCGAGTCCTGACCTCTAACTGATTAAATGTGACCCTGGACCACAAAATCAGGCTTAAGTCACTGGGGTATATTTGTAGCAATAGCCAAAAACACATTGCATGGGTCAAAATTATCCATTTTTCTTTTATGCCAAAAATCATTAGGATATTATCTAAAGATCATGTTCCATGAAGATATTTTGTAAATTTCTTACTGTAAATATATCAAAACTTCATTTTTGATAAGTAATATGCATTGCTAAGAACTTCATTTGGACAACTTTAAAGGCGATTTTCTCAATATTTTGATATTTTGATCATACATCAATGGAAAGCTTATTTATTCAGCTTTTAAATGATGCATAAATCTCAGTTTTGAAAAATTGACACTTAAGACTGGTTTTGTGGTCCAGGGTAACAAATACATAATTACATTAAAACATTATTACAATTTAAAATGACCGTTTTTCCATTACAATTTATCTTAAATTGCAATGAATTCCTGTGATGACAAAGCTGAATTTTCAGCAGCCATTACCCCAGTCTTGTGCCACATGATCCTTCAGATTTCATTTTAGTATGCTGATTTGCTGCTCAATAAACATTTCTTCTAATTATCAATGTTGAAAACAGATGTGCTGCCTAATATTTTTGTTGAAACCATGATACAGGGGTCTTTGATGAATACAAAGTCCAAAATGACAGCATTTATTGGACAATCCTTAATGCAACCTTGCTGTTTCAAAGTGTTTAATTTACTACCTTACTAAAATTTTTCCCCAAAATTTTAAATGGCAGTGTACAAGTACAGCACCCATAATACCTCAGTTACTAAGATCAACATGAAAAGCATTAATTGCTAGTCACCTTGGAAAGGGATTTGAGGGCACGGACAGCATCTCTTCGATCCTCCAACAGGGTGGATGAAGCCACTCGGTCACACAATTTTTGAATCTGACAATGAACAGACAGACGCACAAGAACAGTTTGTGAATACCTTGTCATTGCATGGGATAAAGTGAAGTCAAATTATCCATACATAAAAAAACTTAAAAAAAAAAAAAACTATCAACACACCAAACAGCAAACATACAGTCTAATTGAACATATGTCATTCAAACTTACTTTACATCAAGGTAGCATAGACATAAACACTGCCTGATTTGGAAGTGTCATTTAGAAACGTTTTGAAATCCTGATTCATAAGCTTTCGTATTTACACACACACACAGCTGCTGAACTGTTAAGCCTTATGTAACGTTTGTCAGTGACTCGATATGCAGGTGCTTTCAGCTGTTCTGTTTATAAACTGCATTAATTTTTATTTGTTCACACGTTTATTTGTTTATGCAGTAAATAAACTCACGGTTTCTGCTCCAGTCGGCTGTTGGCCTGTTGGCTGCCTTCCCACTACTTCCCAGATGTAATTCATCCTGCTATGTGTCCGCTTTGGCTAGTATTGTAAACGTCGATGTTCAGACAGATTAAACGTCTGTTAAAGTAAAGAGAATTTCCAGGACAGGCAGACAGTAAATGTCATTAAAAACAGCAGCTGCCTGATGTTGATCTCTCAACACAACAGCACCCAGCCCGGAACTGACTCGGACGCGCATGCGCAGAGACGTGGCGATACGTGGCTGACCAAAGCGTCAATGACGGCCTTTTAAAGAGACAGTTACACATGAACACCATGGTGGGCAACTATATTGTATAAATTCATTCATTTACCAGCTTATTTTCATGTGTAGTAGCTTTTCAAATAATAATAACAATAGTAATAATAATACTTAAATTAATAAAAAAAACTAAAACAATTGCTTGTAGACCTTGTGGTTCTGTGGTGCAAAACTTAAAAGTTAATATAACATGATTTATTTCATTTAAGAATTTCATGTATTGTAGCTCCCTGTAGTTTGTCTCTTTGCTTGTAAATTGATTCACTGCAAAAATAAATAAAATAAATAAAAAAGCCATGCTGAATGTATCTTTTTATAAATTAAACAACTTGCAAGTGTTACACTTCTGATCTTGTCTTTTGATTTAAAGCCACAACACTTGCACTGAACAGCACAGATTTCAGTTTATTGTATGTCAAGTCTAACACATTGAAACTGAATAAAAATGAAATAAAAATAATAAAAACAGTAATAAATAAACACCCAGCTGCAACATGTTCTACTCACACAAAAATGCAGTCTAAGTAAAATAACACGGTAACCACCTGCTAATACAAGAACATGTTCTTGTTCCACCAAAATGAACCACATCTATAAACAGAGCATTTATAAAACTCATAATAACTGCATGAAAACCAATGTTTTGCATTAGGATTAGAGGGTTAAAGGAAACTGATTAAATGATGAGCGAATAAAACAAATTAAAGTCTGATGCATATTTTGGGTTGAAAAGCACAGTTATTTGACCAAGCCCTAGGTGTATTGTCTTCTTTTTTCTCTCCTGTAATCCAAACGTTCAAAGTATTTGGCTGACTGAAGTACATTACATCTAAAAAGAAAGGCCATTGTGGCATTTATTTACACAGTAATTAAAATGTTCCAGGTCCCAAACTCAGAACAAGTAAGAACTAGGTAGAGTTGATGGGGAAAGAAGTCTCTAGGCAGGACTGTAGGCATATTTTCTTCCAAAATCTTCCAAAAGTAAATGTATCTGCAACCAAAATGTCTTTTAACAGAGAACAAGCTGTCCCAAAAAAAATCAACAAAAGAAATGCAATGTCCTTGATGAAGATTGTCCTAGAAATACTGCAATTAGTGCAATCTACCTGACACGGAAGACATTAAACATCAAAAATAGCGCTACATCAAACTGTACTTACAAAATCAGTGCAAATTGTAGACTGAGTACCACTGCACAATGAAAACAGTGTCTATCCCACTGTACTTATGCTTCCTTCCATTCATGAAGAACAACATTAACACGTACCTCATCATGAAAATGGAAAACGGGTGTGGATATCAATTAAACAGATACACATGAAAAATAATAATAAAAAAAACCCAGCAGAAAATTATGCTTCCTCCAATAAGGCATAAATTCTGAAAGGACCAACAGTTCTTTGGGGGAAAAAAACGTTAATGAAGCCTTATGTGTCTGGAGGAAAATTGACAAACTCTTCTTCTAATAAGTGCTATTTAAAATACCATAATTTCATTTTTTTAAAAATGTAGAATGCAAAACTAGTCCATTTGGGAAAGTCAGAAATGCACCAGCAAAGTTTCTCTGTACCCTGTATAAATACTGTTATGCTTTAATTTAAAAAGAACAAGGACGATTGCTTGGATGTAAAATGAAACTCATCACAAAAATGAGATTAGGATTATATATATATATATAAAAAAAAAGTAACAAAGTGACTCTGCCTTAGAAAAAACATTCAGCATAAATCCAAAATGCCTTTACACAAAAATCATGGTACCTTTCCACTTTACAAATGCTTCCATTAGTGCTCCATTCACTTATTCAGGCAGACATAGAACATAAGAAAAATGTTGTCAAATCTGTACATTAAAAAATAAAAAACAATACATAAACAGAACTGGAGAGGACATGTCTTGTCTCCACTCTCACGGTCTTGTACTTTACCTTTCTTTTTTTTTCTTTTCCTCCCGTACAAGTCATTACCATTAAATGAAATATTGTTAGCTCACAGTTATGACTACAGGTAGCCTTTAGCTTATTAATGAGCAGATTAGTGAAATTACCTAAATAATATGTATTAAAAGGCTAGCCTGAAAAAACAAACAAAAATTTTTTTTTCAAAAAAGCCACCTTTCAATCTGCAGATTATACACCAACAGTAACTGGAAGGTAATCTAATAGGAAATGCCAAAGAAACACCACAGAGCAGAAATTCTATCAGCACTAAATATACCTAACTGATTTGGTTCCCTACAAAGTTTGTAATTGTTACCACTTGATAAACGACAAACCGGAGGACTTGCAGCACAATTCCAATTTAAAGTGAACAGTGTGTTTTGAGTCATTACATTGTTCAAGTTGTTGATCTGTTTCACAAGAAACAGCTGACATTCCAAAGGCAAAAATGCAAGTGTACACAAGGAGTAAAACAAAAAAAACCTGATGTATGTTTTTACATAGACTTCTCAATATCATCATAAATGAGCATTTTACTACTTCCAAACTACAAGGGGAGCTCCTCTCAACGCCTCTGAGCAGTAAAACGACCCTCACTAGAACCTGCGCCCCTCCCAGAGGCCAAGCCTGGTTTAGGTACGGTGGAAACACGTGAAGGCGGGCCTCTGCCATCACGGTCTCGCATCATGCTGCTTCCGGGAATGCCACGCGGCCCGCCTGGACCACGGTCACTACGCCTTGAGTCCCGCCGATCTTCTCCACCTCCAGTACGAGTTTCCCGCTCACGCATCGCCCTTGTCTTTTTCTCCTCCACGTTCAGACGTACCTCACCACGGAACATGATCGGCTAATCACAAATGAAATGGAGATGGGTCAAAAAATATTCTCTCAATACCATATCTTTATACATGAAGAAAAGTATAACAGGTATTACAACTAAAAGCAAGGATGCACGTTATATATCAGTACCATTTATAAACGCCAAAGTTAGAGTTTTTCCCATTTATCATAGAAATTATGTTTTTTTTTTATTGAATTTCTTTGAATATTTACTGAATATTTTATTTCAAGTAACAAAAATGTTGTTGTTTTTATATTATATATATATATATAGTTGTAGTTTTAGTTAACAATAATAACCATGAAACTGACTACAGTTATTAATATTTCATTGGTTCTCCCTTTTGATTACAACAGCCAATCTTCTGGGCATTGCTCAACCGGCAACAGGCAGTCAGATCCTCCATACTCGTCTTGCAGTGAGAGATGGAATTGCATGCCTCAAAGACTTTATATTTTGCACAGTACCTGTCTCACAGTGCTTTGCAATAATTCTTCAGTTATCAATGTTTTTTTTTTTTTGGTCATTTATTTAGAGAAAACAGTAGAATTTAAATGCCATTTCTAGGTTATAAGCCCAAACATGAAAATGATTATTAGCTTATTGTGTTGGCCAGAATTGAAAAAAATAATTGTAAAATAGTGCATTCCTAAAATTCGTTTTAAAACCACATGCATCAAAATAAAAATAGCTTTCCTTACTTTAACTCCTAAAATTCTTTGCACCGGCTCAGAATCATCAAAGACAACAAAGCCAAAGTTGGGAATCTTTCCTCCAGTGCCTTTGGTGTTGATTCGCAGCTCAACAACATTTCCAAATGCTTGATGGGAGAGACAAGAAGCAAATGTGAAGACGATTGATTAACAGATATGAGAACATGGATCAATGCAATGGTTACCACAAAAAAACAAAAACAAAACAACTTACTCATGAAGAAGTCTTTGAGTTCACTCTCATCAATGTCATGAGGGAGATTTCCAACAAACAGCTGATGACTGTCTGGATACCTGATAACCCTTCTGCTGTCCATTTCACTTGACTCATCACTCCTTCCTAAGCAACATACAAGATTTCATCTGCTATGACTATACAGGGACCAACAACATCAACATTTCTATATCCATTAACAGCATTATTGCCCAAACAAAAGCTATATCCTACTAACAATGGAAATACATATTTACCTTTATTCACAAAGCTGAAATGTGGCTTTCCAGTTTGAGAGTCAGAAGATAAGACACCATCTAATGACATAAGAAAAAGGATCCAAAGAAAAAGTTGAAAAGTTGTTTTGAAAAAGGTCTAAAACTCAACAACAACAAATGAAAGTTATCTGTAATAAAATCATTTGTACAGAAAGTGTGAAAGTATTTGGAAAGTTGTAAGTATTCAAGATTCATACCAGATCTAGGCCCTCTCGAGGTTACTGAAGGTCTGTCACGGATACGCTGGTCACGTGGACGGATTGTAGCTGACGATACCTCCGGCTTGGTCTCAACTCTGGGCTGTCAAGATTAAAAATCAAGAAAGCATGCACATGATGAAGCATGGTTCTAGTAACTTTGAGTCAGCAGCATTATTTTAAAATGAGAAAAAGAAAGATATTAAAGGTATTCATAAGTACTTACCTGTGAGTTTGGTGCTTTAACAACATGTGGTTGAGCTCCAGAGGATGGAACAGTGCCAGCAAGAGGCAAATTTTTGCTGGTCACAGAAGCCCAAGATGAAGTCTGCCAGAGATAGTATAATTAAAAATATAATAAGACATACATAATTAAAACAATAATAAAAATAACAGTAATCTAGAAAAAAAACTTTTTTGAATATTTACCAGTGAATAAATTATATTGGAATTAAAAATAAATTATCAAACTATCAGTACCAATCAAGCTCTTTTATCATTTGTTCAACTTAGGGATCTAAAATAGTCTGAATTTTTAATTAAATCCTTCTTTTTTTTTTTTCATGGGTTAACAACAACTTCTCTGTGATTAGATGAAAAGTAGTTCATGCATAAATGGCATTAAAGACCTTGGCAGGTCTACCAGCCAGTTCTATCAAACCTTTACAATCAATACAGAATGTGGCTGCAAGATTAGTCTTTAAAGAGCCAAAAAGAACACACGTCACACCTCTGTTCATCAATTTGCACTGGCTACCAATAGCTGCTCACATAAAATTCAAGGCATTGATGTTTGCCTACAAAACCATCACTGGCTCTGCACCCCTTTACCTAAATTCACTATTCAGACTTATGTGCCCTCTAGAAGCTTGTGTTCAGCAAGTGAACAGTGCATTGTAGTGTCATCCCAAAGAGGCACAAAATCACTTTCACAGACCTTTAAATTAAATGTTCCCTCGTGGTGGAAAGACCTGCCCAACTCAATCCAAGCAGCTGAATCCTTAGCCATCTTCAAGAATTGGCTAAAAACACATCTCTTCCATCTTTATTTGACCCTCTAACTCTAGCACTCTCTATTCTAATTCTATTTTATCTATTTGTTTTCTTTTTTTATTCAAATAAACACACTTTACCCTTTAAAGACTTGAACATGCACTTGTTTTCTAACTGCTTGTTTTCTTTTGAAAAAAAAGCCTCTAACACCAGTTTTTTCTATTCTTTTTTCTATTCTATATATTTATTTTGTTTTCTTTTAATTTATTATATAATTAACAACAACAACAAAAAACTTGCTACATGTACTGTGTTATGCTAACTGTGCCTTGTCATAGCACTTGCATATTATTGCTCTTTTGGTGATTTTGATGGCTTCCATTGTCCTCATTTGTTAGTCGCTTTGGATAAAGGCGTCTGCTAAATGGTTAAATGTAAATGTAAATGTAACGATCAAAATTTACTTTAGGTGGTTCTTGTATGTTAGGTGGCGATTCCATAGGAATAGGAGACGGTGCCTTCTCCTCAAACTCCTCTACGACCTTCTCCTCTGCCTTGAGCTTCAGCTCATCAATCTTGGGTTCTGGGGAAACCTCAGGCTCTAGTTCCATAACTGCTTCCTCATGAGCTTCTTCCACACCATTGTTACAGCTGAAGGTGAAAAAGAAAGGGATAAAGGTATTTATATTTCTATTTATAAAATGGGAAGTAGGAATTCAACATTACCATACCAGAACGAGAAACCTCTACAATTCTAGAACATTACAGTAAGCTTTCTTTTTAAGTTTCAAGTGAAATGTGGGTTACCTCACAGGATGGGGTTCATAGCAGTTTGCATTACTGGGGCTGTCCTGGAGGGGTTCGGGCGATGGTTGCCTGTCTTCTGGCTCATCGGTTTCTTCTTCGGACTCTGTCACAACATAACACACAAAGTTTAAAAAAAATCATTGAAAAAAATCTGAATGATAAAGTACCATCCTGTTGGTTTAAAACATTCCTGTAGCTCTAAAGAAATCGATTCACAAAACATAGCTGCAAGCGATTAGAAGAATACTGATGAATTAGACTTAGATGACTTCTGTGAAACAAAATTGAGTCTTATGCCTGACCAAATCTAGTACTTTGTATGGTTGACTTTCGTCTATAATAAGGTAGCACTGACTGTTTATATCCTTAGATACTTAGAGTTATATGAATCCCAAACGCTATACATTTACAATCAATAAGACGTCCATCAATTTATGAGGAATGCCCTTGTTAAAGTAGCTTTGTATAGATTCAGTCCAACCCGCATCAGTCTGAAAATGCTGCATCAATTTAAGTGGTGCAATGAATGGAAAAAACCCCCAGACATTTTGGGATGTAACATCTCATATCTAACAAAAGAATTTCAAATTTGCAAATTCGTAAAAGCCACATTCCAGACAGAGAAAAGAAAAATCTCAGATTCATTGGGTGAGCGGTTTCTTTAGAAGATTATTTGTAATGGTTTGATTGAAAATGTCAACGAAAACATTTTCAAGGTTGGACTTGTGAGTACTTGAAAGTTATTCTTGAAATTTGTTCCACGTGTCTCCACGTGGGGATTTTCATGCAAATTTTAAGATTTTAGTTCAAATGGTGTAGCAGAACTGATGTTTGGAATGTTGCAAATTTAACTGCTAGTTGCTAGGCAACCATATATCACATCCATCTCAAAATGACACAAAATATAATTAGTCACAGACCATTTATGCACTTAAAGTACGATGAATTTTCACTAAATGCATAAAAAGTTCAAAACGTGAAGAACAATAAATGAAGCAACAAATGGAAATCCCTAGGGTCCAAGTACAGTACAAAAGTAAAGAAAAAGACTCCAAGCATAACAGAGCTAGAGCAATACCAATGCCAAGACATGCATTGCTAATACTTTTGGATATGAGAAGCAACAGTCTTTTTACAGATGCTGAATGTATGAACTGTATGTGTGTAACAATCTTTAACTATTAACTAACCTTCATCAAGCTCCGCCTCAGAGTCACCAAAGACCTCATCCTCATATCGGAAGATATCGTTGTGAACATAAAACTTATTGGTCACAGAACCCTAGACAACAATGAAACAAAAAGGGCAGTATATTTATAGGGCAAATCATGATCAGCATGCAGATTACCAGATTGGCCAATCCACCATCTACACGGGTGAAATAAATGTCATTCTGTACATACTAGCACACAGCAGGACAAGTTTGTTCTTAGCATTGTGGGGTAAAATTAACAGCAGACAGCCTGAGCGTCAGTGAAAGTTTCTTACAGCTTTTGGACTTTTTGGTTATTTTCACACCTTTATATTGGGCATGTCATTTTTTTCATTTACGTTAACTTTGAAAATAAATATAGTGTTTGAAGCTTATGCCTGTAACTCATTTACGACTGTGAAATCAAACCTACCACTTATTGGCAAATTCAGGGTCTTTCATATTTAACAACGTATAAATGTGGTAGTGTCAGGAGTCAAGAGAAAATGAAGACTATTATGTTCACGTTTACATCCAACTACAAAACACCGGCTTTGCTTAAGAAACGTCGCTACAGCTGCTTGAGTGCGGAGAAAACGACGGACAGCATACAAATGGCTGAGGGCAAAAATATGCTATTGTCCACACACTGCTAAGACACATTTATTTGCAAACACCATGTAAAAGTGAATTTTGCATCCGATGTCCCCTTTAAGACCAAGTTAAAAACATTTAAGGATTAAATTAAAGGGAATTCGATATGTATCTAAGTTTTCTAAATGTAAATGCCTAGAGAGCAAACGAATTACGAACATTTCAGAGTTTAAAAATACAACATATTTCCATTACTTTTTAATTCATTTTACAAAGCAATAGATAAAGGCTTGAATAGTTCTGTTTCCAACCACTAGAAAATGGAAATAACCATAACTTTCACTGTACCTGCAGAAAAAGATCAGTATTTTTGTCTTGGTTTTCAGTATGAATGTCTAAAGATTCTTAACTCAAGATACATACAGATGAGAAGCAAAATAACATAAGAAGTTGGTTTTCTGAGAAACTGATAAAAATGTAGTAAGTTTATGATTAAAACAAGACCAAAATCTGTCAGTGGGCTCAGAAACATGAAAACAAGTTGATATTTGTTCTTGTTTAAGGATAAACATAATTTTGTTCAGTTTTTCAGGTAAGAGACTTTATATCCTCATTTTGCATCTCATATAAATGTATCTCGAGTTAAGGATGTTTAGATATTTGTACTGAAAACAAGACAAACACTGAGGAAGATATTCATTTTTGCAGTGCATGCGACATTTAATACCATAACTGTACAAATTTAAGACTTTCTAACACCATTTAAAGGCTTTGATTTGTGTAAGGACCTTTGTAAGACCTGTAGAAACCCCATACTAAACACCACCTGTGGAGGTGAATACCAATGCAGATGATTATATGGTTTTTAATAAACTGACAAATTTGTAGAAATTCATTTTCAGTAAGCAATGCTAAAAAAGACTAAATAGATGCTTTGGGGTTTTGTGGTGCAAAACAAAACTTCTAAGGAGGTCTATGCTTTTTATAAGGAATGTACAGGGGATTCATGTGACATGTTATTATTATACACACCTCTGGAGCCAGTACAAATGTCTGTAAGAACTTCCTCATGGGCTGCCCATTATTGGAAAGTTCTCCCATCACCTGGACAACCACACCATCACTCAGAGTGGCATGGGCATCCACATGCCGGATTTTTGTGTGGCACTCACTGAATTTCAGGGACATTACCTTCTTATGTATCTCCTAGAGATGAGGAGAACAGATGCTGGTGAATATATTGAAATTTCCGATGTTTTGACAGATTATACATGAACACTCAACAAACATCAAGACTTACAGCTTGCCCATAGACTGCCTCTGAAAGCTTTCCATTCGAATCCAGTCCACCATGGACATAGGATGAGTTTCGTCCATAGAATCTGAATTATGAGAAAGTTTTTTTCATTTTTTCTGATGAAAATTCCATGAAAGATGAACTCATGAAATTATGATTTTACAAAGCACATACCTGTGCAGAAAGTCTGGTGCCTTATTGAGAAGTGTGTAATACTGTCTCACAAACTCCCGCCCTACCAGCAGGGGACTGGGCTTCTCCATCACCATTTCTTTGCTAAAAAGTCAGAATCTGAAGGGGTTTAGAAAAAAATATGTATTATACTACTACTAACAACAACAACAATAATAACAATAACATAAAAATGAAAATGTTAAAAAACAAATATTAAAATAATCTTCCACTTCTCATTAGTAAATTGACTCTTTTTCTAAGAATTTGTATGCCAAGAATGCTTTAAAAGTATCTCATGTAATTTATTATAATGATGCTTACATGAGGGCTGTATGCAATGCATTTAAGAAAATGACAAAGAAACAGGTTATTTCAACTTTACTCTCTGATAACTGTCAATAACGTCATAATCAACATTTATTTATGCACAATAATGATAAAAACATGACATCTAAGTAAATCCTGTTAGACTATAGAGAAATGAAGCATGTCGAAATTAACTGAAAAGGTTTGGGATTTATAGACCCACTTACCTTTTTCTGGGATCTATTTGATTTAAGTGATTAAATAAAAAGTAGAATTATTCAAGTCGTCTCATAAAATTTTAACTGTTGTATGGGTGTCAGCGACAGCTGCTCAAAACCACAGAGACATCAATTCCATCTACGCTGTGTTATTAATGGAATTGCTGCTGTTTGGATCCTTATTGTCTAACCCCTGCGATCTGGGACAAGAACCCCCGTCACACTGGAACAGCCAATCAGCTTCTTACACTCGACAGCACAATTATGACGCGGCTACATCGCACTCTTCCGACCCCTGTCAACAACGCCATAATCGACGTGATTTGCCACTTAATTCCCACAATAAATAAATTGGATGGTTGTATAAGAATATGGTTTTTGATCGTTCATTATAAGACCTCACTTACCATTTTATCGAGGATATTACAATTTTACGCACTACGTAGCATTTCCTTGTGTTACATTTATTAGTGTCCGACTCATTTGATTTTTAAATTCACTGATACTCTCTCATTTTGTTTGCTTGTTAATAAATGTATATATATAGTGATATTTGTAAATCATTTGAAACGTAATATTTCTTGTGGAGGTGTTGTGACTGAATATGACAGCTAAGACGCATCGCTTATGTCGGTATGATTTAATAGAAACACAAAGCGTCATCAGGGAGAAATAAGAGTCTGTTGGTCTAGTCGACAAATATCCCTACGCAAGGTTGTCATGTCATCCTGTAGGGGGCACCTAAAGGCTCAAAAAACAGGATCCTAAAGTGAGACACATTCAAAACTCAGGGCGTTTTTTTTTCTTATTAGATAAATTTGTACAGTAATTCAATAATAATTTAACTCAGTTTACTCCAAGGAATAGTGTGTAACCCACTTAGACGTTTCTGTCTCGTAATTTTCTTTTTAATAATTTATAATTAGTAATCAAAAACGACTGTGATTGAGCCATTCTGATCAGCGGTAAGAAAAGTAACAAGTATCACGTGACAAAAAACATTCTGTTTCAGCAGTCATGTGCTAACAATACAATAATTTAAATGTGACATTGATAAACGTTTATTGTCTTAGAATTTAAAACACACAAAAAGGGATTAATTAGAAGGAAGACGCGAAAAACGATAGCATCCGACCAATTAGAGACAACATCCTTGCCCGCAAGCCCCGCCCATTTTGAGTAATCCCAGTTTCATCAAATGCTTCTAAGTTTATTCTGTTTCTGTTAGGTTGTTGGACCATAGCAGCAAAATGTTCACTGCTAACTTAGTTAATTAGCGCTAAGGGTAATATTGTGATTTACTACTGTTTATAAAAACGAGCTTTACACAAAAACTTGAAGACCTTAATCTCGAGTCAATCGGTTGCAGTTGCTTAGTTATCTTGAAAACTAGAGGTTGTACGGGACATAAATGCGGGTTATCTAGTGTTATTCTTGTATACAACACATTAAACTCCATAGGAAGAGGGCTGATTCGTTGTCTTATGTAAAATTATATAATAATCGCTAAACAATGGCTGGAACAGTAAGTCTAGAACTAGACCCCATCTTTCTGAAGGGACTGGGGTACCTTCACTCCAAGAGCAAAGACTCAGCAGAGAAACTCAAGGCCCTGCTGGATGAGTCTTTGGCCAGGGGCAGTGACTCCATCTATAGGACATCACTGAAGGTGATCATATTAAAAAAGGTATTTTTATGTTTGGAACTTAATTGTTTGATGTATAAATGTGCAACTCATTTTCCATGCATTAGGAAGCCGAAGTGAGCAAGGTGTCATTACCAAAAATGACCAAACAAGACTCCAAATCCTCCTCTAGTTCATCATCATCCATAACCAGCAGCAGCAGTAAATCAAGCAGCTCAGACAAGACCAAGAAAGAGAGCGAGAAAAGAACTTTGGAAAAGGTCTTTTTCAATGTCATTTTGCACTATTATTTATTATTGTAAATATGATATAACTGGAAAAGCTCAATTGAAAACACTAATAAAAGATCATGTAATATGTAGATTAGGGTTGATCCTGGGGAAGGAGTGGAGCCACCAAAAAAACCTCGTGTGGATAAGCAGGACAGTCATTCCTCACCGATTGCTTTCCAAACCAAGGACATTCCCATCCCGGATTTCACGGATATTGATGAAACCAATGCTGACGACTTTGCCATGGAAATGGGTCTTGCTTGTGTGGTTTGTCGGTGAGTGATGTAGCAGCATAATATTGGCAGAAAGACCTGGTAACCAAAAGGTTGCTGATTTGAATTCTGCAAGGATTTATCACGTCGTTATGTATCATTTAAACTCTTAAACTCTGGTTTCATTTGAACTCCTTAAACATTTAAAGTCAGTTGTTTAAATACCATTTACCTATTTTCTTACCCTAAATAAATAAGTTATAAAGTACAAAGTACAAAATATTAACTAAAACCAAAACTGAAATAGATTAAAGCTACATAGAAATATAATTTTACAAAATTGCTAAAACTTACACTAAATTTCAAAAGAAAACTGAAACTATCAAAATGAAAGCTAATTCAAAATATCAGTGAATAATATGATTTATAAACATTGGAACAGTATTTATCTCTCATTGACGTCCATTGAATCCTTCACTAATTTCAGGCCATGTATGTGTGAAATTGATCCAGCTTTTTCTCTTCTTAGACAAATGACTGTCACCTCTGGCAATCAACTAGTGGAGTGTCAAGAATGTCATAATCTGTATCATCAGGAGTGTCACAAACCTCAGGTTACTGACAAGGATGTCAATGACCCACGGCTAGTGTGGTACTGTGCTCGATGCACCAGGCAAATGAAACGAATGGTAAGAATTGACAATAAGTTGGATGCGTATCACTTTAAGAACTTTCATATAATAGTAGCAACACTCAGTGTGATGTTTATTAATGTGTCAGGCCCAAAAGACCCAGAAACCTCCACAGAAACCAGCTCCTGCTTTGGCAACAGCAGCACCTATGTTGAAAGATCCACTAGTGAAGAAAGCTGAACTAAAGCCCAAACCGGAAACAACAGGTTCATTCCAGGCCTTTAAGAGAACGGAGGTGAAGGTGAGTGTATTCTCACACCAGCACAGGTTATGGACCAGGGGTCTCAAATTCGAAGTATTTGAGTCAGTTGAAAAATTACAACAAATTTAAGGGGCTCTATCATACACCCGGCACAATGTGGCGCCAGGTGCGACAAAAGTGTTTTTGCTAGTTTTAGCCTGACGCAGTTATCATTTTCATGTCCAGCGCCACTTTGTTTAAATACCAAATGCACTTGCACCCATCTATTCACCCATGGGCATACTGGTCTGAAAACAAGGTGTGTTCAGGTGCATTGTTGGCACATTGCTGTTTTGAGGCAACGGAAAACAATTGCACTAATGACCAACTAAAATCTGGTCTAAAGTCAATGGCCCATTATTTTTTATTTATTTATTGTGTACGCTTTAACCTCGCGCACAAGCAGATCTGTTTCCTTTCTGGAGAAGCATTTAGTCTTTGCTCTTGCAAATTCTGCCATGTAAATAGCAAATCTGCCATGGTGCAAACGCAACTTTTTTTTAAAGAGAATGGGAGATGAGACCCTGATTGGTTTATTGCACATTACGCCCAAAACACACCCATGACTCATTAGGAGAATAGGTACAACCCTTTTGGGCCATGCACCTGGTGCGGCGACGTTTTTTTTTTTTTTCAAGCGTTAAATTAGCAAAAGTGGATTCGTACATGCTCTAAGTGCACCTGTGCCATGCGCTTAGATCTTTAAAAAAGGGCCTTAAGTGTTTTACAGTCATGAATTAAAATGATACAGTTACTGATGCATGACAGACTGACTACCAACTAGAGATCAAAAACATAAGCTGACTTCAATGTAAAGGTCAGTAATTATTTAAATATAAAAGGGCAGAAGAGTCTAATTAAAGAGGCAGAATGCTTTTTTTTTTTGATTAAGTAAGTGCATCATTCGGGAATGTAAAAGGCTCTGTTTCTCTTGGGAAGTTTCAGTGTGAACATACTATTCACTCTATTTATACTACAAAATGCCAGTGAATAGTGCAAAGTACACAAATTGTGATGCACTTTAGCAATGTAAGTCCAGCTTTAAAGTTTTTCCCTGCAACCTTCTAGTTGTGTGTTTGTTTTTTATCATTTATTTATTTAGTTTAGTATTCATTTTGTATTTATTTATTTAGGGGGTTAATACTTTTACAGTCCAGTTCTGAGTCCAAGAGCTCTGTCAGATGGCAAAAGCAAACCACAGACGTATACAACCACAGTGTACTGTAATACTACAGAAAAATCATAATCCTGACCTTTACCTCCATACTGAAATCTCAGAAGGCCAGGCAGGGTTTTGTTTTTTGTTTTTTATAAATTATTAAAATATTGGTGAACCGGATGGCAGGCTGCTGAAAATTTAGCTTTGCCATCAAAGAAATGAATTCCAATTAAAGTATATTCAAATAGAAAAGTTATTTTTGTAATAATATTTCACAATATTACTGTTTTTACTATATATCTGATCAAATAAGTGTGTTTTTTGTGTTCAGGCATCTGTGGCATCAGGAAACTCTTCCAGCAGTAGCTCGTCTTTGCCCCCAGGCCTTACAGGATGGGCTGCTTTTACCAAGACTTCAAATGTAGGACCTTCCAGTACCAAGTTGAGCACCAGTCAGCCAGGTAGCAGTAAATCAACCCCACCTCCCTCGGCCTCCAAACCTGTGGGACTCTCTGCGCTGGCCAATGTTAAGCCTGGTCTGGCTACTAAACCTTCAGGAAGCAGCAGTAGTGGAAGTGCTAATGGAAACAACGGCTCTAGCACAGTACCCATGAAACCACCCCCTCCACTCACACTCGGCAAGCAGGTGTTGAGCCGCTCAACGAGTGGAGATAGCTTGGGGAAAATGACTGTGACTGGATCACAGTCACCTGGGGCAGCACCCTCTAGCAGCCTGGGAGGCAACGGCGGGTCAGGAGGCAATGGAGGGGGCAACGGGGGCAATAGTGGTGGCAATAGCAGCAGCAGCAGCAACAACAACAACAGCAATGGAGCAAAAGCCTCAGCTGATGGCAAGACGCCCACTTCCCAGGAGTCTCAGCTCAATGCTATGAAACGGCTGCAGATGGTGAAGAAGAAAGCAGCACAGAAGAAACTGAAGAAATGAGGAAGAAAAAGCCAGAATATTATGTTAAAGAGCAAGTCAAATCCTGTTTTTCAAATCAAATATACTTGAATTTGAATGTTACTGGTCTTTCAGAAACGGTTTGGTTTGAAGATGTGCCTCATTCTTTCTAAACCAGCCACTTTACTGAAAACAAGCTGCTCATTTTAATGATGTGTTTAATAAATAACACCCCTTTTTTAGAAAAATAGATTATTTTAAATTATTTTTTGTTTATGCAAATACTTTGAAAAGTGTAGGAGATGAATGAACAACAGCCCACAAACAAATAGACAAGGTAATTTGCATGATCGTAAATATTTTATTCATCACATAATCTTTTATATATTAATATTACTATATACAATTACTTAAAATACATTTTTTGATTAACAAGCTCTCTATAACAATTTGTATATAATTCAAGCAAACACTGTTGGTAGCATCACGTGCAAAAATTTTTGTGCGGGGGTAGCCTTCATTAAGCAATTCATTTAAAAGCTATATTCATATTTTTCTTCTTTTAAACAAAAACTGTTAATAGAGGTTTTTTTTTTTTTTTTTTTTAATTTAAGCATATGACATCTTTCCAAGGTAATTTGCTGGAACGTAGCCTTTTTGCCCATTAGATTCAGCGAGCCACCAGTCTTTGTTACCAACGAGGTCAGAAAACTGAAGGATACGAACATGCTGGTACTCCTGAAGTGTGAGCTCTTGTTCACAGCGTGCCTGGAATGCATAAACTGCATAGAACTGTGAAAAAGAAAAGTAAAATTAGTGTCTTTAATAATTCAGCTTGACAACAGAACAGCCTCAAAGCAAGAAAACTTTAAAGAAAAGGTATTAGTTTGAAACTACAAAATGCACTGTATTGCCACATAACAGAATAGTATCTGAATAGTATCTTTTTGTCTCATTTGAAATGTCTTGGTTTGTCCTCCTGAGATCCTTTCCAGGACATATTAACCAGTAGATGGTGCTGTCTATCCGTTGTATAATACAACA
Organism: Tor tambroides; assembly: GCA_021397915.2. Classification (NCBI taxonomy): domain Eukaryota; kingdom Metazoa; phylum Chordata; class Actinopteri; order Cypriniformes; family Cyprinidae; genus Tor; species Tor tambroides. The sequence goes on along the minus strand of JAFVLL020002432.1, from coordinate 26,607 downwards.
GAAATAGGACATTTGATTGTTCGTTTTACTCCACTTGTGTGTGTTTGTGGCATTCCATACAGGCTGTCAGTTCTGCAAGTCATCATTTTAGCAGTAGGAGGTGACAAGTGGCTTTTTGTATCTTATGAGTCATTCATTCATTTCCTTAACCGATTAGTTCAAAAACATGGATTCGTTTAGGAATGAAACTCTGAGACATGCAAAGGTCGATCCTGTTTGACTTTGTTGGGAACCATTTCCATTGGGGGAGCTAAAAAAATTAGCTGCATTATTGTGCCTAATATGTATGCTTCTGAATATTATCTTCTTTTTTATTGAACTGTTATATACAAGCAGTGTCACACTCACAGCTGTGCAGTTGTGCTAAACTTGGGCTTCGGTCATGATTACCTGCCGAATTACATCCACGCAAAATAATTTTTTACCAAACACAGAAACCAAAATCCTATTTCCTGTTGTAGCTTATCCACGTAGTGTGAATGAATGAAAATGTATCATCGAAGAAGCACTAATTAAACATCACTGTTCCTGTCAATGATTCTGGCCATCCAAAAAGTCACTGTTTTGCTGTTTCGACCGGTTGCTAAAATTTTGAAACAACAGCGCTTTTGCTTGTATCAGAATCCTTCCATTTTTTAAGCTTATTGTACTACACATACACACTCTTCATGTGTCTTACATGTTGGTCCTCAGAGGGGTCCGGCTCGTCCTGTGGTCCAGACTGAGGGGACATACTGTCTGAAGTGCTGTACGGACTGACGCTCCGCATGCTACTGCTTCTGCTGTTTGACACAAACAGACTCAGATTGTCAAAGTCATCTGGCCTCTCAGTCACCTCCCGCTGGGGGTTGTAGGCTTTCAGGAATGAGGAGTACACGTAGCCCTGCGTACCTAAACACACACACAAAGAAAGAGAAATGTCATTATCAGCAGCAGGAGCCTGGTTAACCTAACAGGAGCAAAAAAAAAAAAAAAATGCTTTGTGAGACCATTAGAATGAACGTGATCTCGGACAGATCAGTTTCAGGCCTCAAACAAATTGAATGAGTTATCTGAAGGATTATGGATTCCACTTTTCACATTCCTCTTAAGTAATACAATTAAAATATCACTTTCATGACCAAATTACAAAGAACACTCTTTTTTATGTATTGTGATCTTTAAATATTTCATGTAAAAAGTGTCATTTCAAGGGCTTTAGTGGCTAAATTCTTTTTTTCTACTTCCAAACGCTGTTGTTTTATCCTCCACTGACCTGAACAACCTACAGTAGTTGATACAGACAATAAGTCACCTGACATAACTACCAGAACACTGGTCCTGTTGTGAAGCAACAGTCTCTGTGGAGTTAATGAGAGGCTAGTTTATAGACATGTGATGAAATAATATCCTTAGGGGACTTCATTACTTTCTCCCATAAAGTTATGGAGTGCTACCACAGATAGTATTCATCCTAAATTTCCACCAGCCTCATTATTTGCGTTAATGTTGTCTCTTGGTTTTAACTCACATTTGAATTCATAGCATAAACAAAACAACAACAAAAAAACACTTGTATGGTTTAAATTGTTAACATTAGTAACAAATTGAATGATATTTAGTTACAGCATTTATTAAACTAGGTTAAAGATAATTTATAAATATGCTATCGTTTATCGTTAATTCATATTTATTCATGATACACAAACTACTGTTTATACAACTTGCAATGTTAAAATGTATGTAGAAATTAACATTAACCTAGACTAATGAATACAGTAAAACTTAAGTTTCACCAAGAAATTTTAGTTTAACTTGCTACAACCACTCATTTACAAATAAATAACAGAACATATGCTACGGCTAAAAGGTTTGGGGTCAGTAAAAAATAAATTAATACTTTTATTTAGCAAGGATACATTAAATTGATCAGAAGTGACTACAGAGGTTTATACTGTTACAAAATATTTTTTTCAAATTAATGCTGTTACTGTGAACTTTCTCTTTTTCAAAGAATCCTGAAAAAAAAAAGGAATTTCACAAAAATATTAAGCAGCAAAACAATTTTCAACTGTGATAATTATAAGAAATGTTTCTTGAGTACCAAATCAGCATATTAATATAATTTCTGATGGATCATGTGACACTGAAAACTGGAGTAATAACTACTGAAAATTCAGTTTTGCCCTCACAGGAATAAATTAAAATTAAATATATTAAAATATGAAACAGTTATTTTAAACTGTAATAATATTTCACAATATTTTGCTGCATTTTCTTTTAAAATCAAATAAATGCAGCCTTGGAGAATATAAAGAAAACTTAGTCTTACTGACCCCAAACTTTTGAATGGTAGTGTGTGTCCTGTTATTAATTTGTAAATGAGTGGTTACAGCCTGCAGAACTAAACAATTTTTTGTTAACACTTTACAGCAAGGTTCTATATTTTAACATTAGTTAATGACTATCAATATTTCATAATATTTCCCCCTTTTGTACATTATTATATATTTTTCTTCTAAAAACAAATGTAAGGGCATTTGAACAGACATAAACAGACTTACTCCCAGTATGTACCAGCCAGCGGCTGCTGCTTCCCATAGGGTCTTTGTCTTCCAGCAGGGCCACCAGCTCCCCCTCCAGCAGGCTGATGTCATTTTCCTGGCAGGCATTGCAGTTTCGCTTGAGCTGATAGAGCCGATCCACTGCAAACTCTTCCAGGAGCCAGGCCCTGTGCTCCTCTGTCTGTCTGGGGATCTCTGGGACCTGAAGAGAATTTTCAAGTCAGCTGGGACCTTATTGGGACCTTATGGATTTACCCATTTTTTTCATTTGTAATCCTACCATTTTCTTGTCCCGTTTTTCAAAGCTCACTTTGCGCTCCATCAGCTTTTGGGAATTATCTTTGACGAATCCAAGGTTGCTCAGCTCCTCCATGATTGAATTTTGGACTTCACTAAAGTTTGACAAGGGAACCTAGACGACCAATGGTTAAAATGTCATATTAAACATCCATGATGGAATTTAATAAGTCTTAAAATTATTTAAAATGAGTTATATCAACATAATCTTAATTACAATTGTAAAATACTTAAAATAATGGTGTACAAAATTAAAGCGACTGTATGTAGTTTTGTGTATTATTGAGACTTTGAAGCAGTTAAGTGAGTGTAATTCACTGTTGTACAGTGAATTACAGTGGATTTCTGTACACATGCATTTGTTGCTGCTGTAAAGCAATCCACCCTTTTTTCAAACCCTTTCACCAAACTTACATATTTTCAGAACAGACGTTTGGGAGGGAACATGTGGAAGGAACAGAAGTCGTTCGCCATATTAGAAGTAAGTGTACCATCAGAGTGATCTTAAAAATGATATCAGGATAAAAAAAAAAACACCGTATATACAGTTGTTTTAAACTTGCGTAATATTTTGAGTTGATTGATTTTTATTAAAGCAGAAGTCATAGAAGTTCATATCAGCCTGATATGTGGGCCTTTGAATACTGGCTTGTACAAAGCAGTCAAAAAGGTTGAGAACCCCTGCTATGGATGGAACAACCACTGTAATATTTACCCATATTGTGACCCATAATAAGTGTAAGTGTAATATGTAACCCATACACTTTTGAATTGTGGTGTTTATCTGCATTATTGCTGTTATACAGGAAGTAACTGTAACTAAGTTTTATCTTGTAGCCTATGTGAATTTTTCCATTTGTGACCCTGGTCTTAAGTCGCTGGGGTATATTTGTAGCAATAGCCAAAAATACATTGTATGGGTCAAAATTATCTATTTTTCTTTTATGCCAAAAATCATTAGGATATTAAGTAAAGATCATGAAGATATTTTGTAAATTTTCTACTGTAAATATATTAAAACTTAATTTTTGATTAGTAATATGCATTGCTAAGAATTTCATTTGGACAACTTTAAAGGCAATTTTCTCAGTATTTTGATTTTTTTGCACCCTCAGATTTTAATTTTACTACACAAATCAAGCAGTTGGTGAGGATTGTCCTGACAGCTCGGTTGAAGCATTGCAGCTCCTCAAGCAACTGGGCATTGAGGGCCAGGTAATCTTTTTTGGCCTGGCCCTGTTCCTCTTTGGAGGATCGGGAATCCAACTGGCTGCAGTAGTCCAACAGTTTATCATAGCGCTTCTGTATCAGCTTCTGTGGTGATGCAAACATTCCCAGCAGGCTCGAGAGTGGAGCAAGAACAAGATGCTCCATATGATCTTTCTGAGGAAAGCAAACCATACAAATTTTTAAACAGGATGAAGGCTGATATTCACTGATGCAGACATTTATTTAACAAAATAGAGGTTTATATACCTTACAAACTAAATGATTTGATAGAAAGAAAGCACAGGGATGTATGTGTATGAAATGTGAAATAAGCCTTAAGGGAATAGTTGAATGAGTCTCAAAATATTAATTTCAGAGTTCAGCATTCTGGTGATATATTCTGCTGTTATTTCATCCCACTGTACTTCCTATTGCTTAAATATAATTTTATAGAGGAACTTTAAAAAGGATCATCATTGACTGTTTGAGATGTTATGGCTCACACTGCAGTTTTTTGTTTTTTTTTTGAAAGAAATGAGAATGAACTGAGGAGGACTTTAAATTTGACTTGATAAATTATGCAAGTGCATGTTTTTGTGATGGAAAACACTTACAAACTGTTTGTATGGGTCATTGCCATTCCTCTTTTGCTGAAAGCCATTTGTGTCTATTTTGTCTGGATCCTTCATTATAGCTTCTAAGTCCTGTGCATTTTGAACAGCGATGGATATCATCTCCTACAATATAAAGAGAAATATAATTATATACTTCAGGTCCTAAATAGTCTTAAAAAATACCCAGAGGACACATTATTTAAAAGTTTGCTTTGAAATGCTTTCAATTAATAGAAATGCAATCATTGTAATGGGGCTCTGCCTTTCCCCCAAAACACTAAATAAACCCTCAATAGCTAAAATAATCTCAGTACTTTCCTATGTATGCACTGGACATATTGCTAAAATTGATCCATGCAGTCATTTTGAGATTGATTTTGAGGTCTGTCATCTGTCATTTTTATGATTTTGCTTATTAAATACATTAACATGAGACATTATCTCATAGATCAAGAGTACCTAAAATCATTACATATATTTTGAAATCACCATGTACGTTCGTGCCAAGGTGATTAAATTAAAGGTTTTTAGAAACCGCTGATTAAATGCAAGGAGGACGGTATTTGGGGTGCAAGAAACATCCACCATAAAAGACCTACTGTGGTCAAAATACACCACCCAAAATACTGTTAGGTCAGCACAGGAGGAAGATGGAGAACACCTGTCATGCAACAGATTTTTTTTCTATAAGTGGGAAAAATATACTTATGAAGGATGTAATTACACTCACTTATCTAATAAAAATTGAGATTAATAGCTGAAATTTATCTGTACAAATATTGAGGTTCCAAGAGGTGCATCCTCCTTTTCTAAAAGCAAAATAAGTGTTCTTATGTTAGAAAATAACATAACAGATGAACAGGATAAAAAATTTAACTAGATATCACCATATTTCCCCAGCTGATTGATATATGTTTTCTGAAATGTTATGTTTAAATATGCGAATGAGGAATTGTCTAATTAAATATGCACAAATTTGCATAAATGTCCAGAACAGAACATTGGATAAAACCATGTTTAAAATTTGTTGACATACTAAAGTTAATTTTTTTAAATTAATTTTGTTTTTACACAAACACTTAAAAGTATATTTTGGATGTTTCAATTGTTTAATTTGTCTAGACTTAATTGTATTTATTTTTGCATGCTTAATAATATTTCACGTTTAATAATGCATCTTCATACCTGAGTATAGAGCAAGTAACAGGTGATGTTTTTCACTAGCTGTCTCACAGCTTTCTCAAGGCTACGGAAAAGTTTTTCCTCTTTGTCAAACTCTTCATCTCTCACCTGTGAAGACAGAAGCCATAACAATACCCTCACACTGCCTTTAAAGAGGTTAAACATGGTCATTTTAGCCTTGCTTCATTAAAGTACCTGTGGCTCAACACCAGTGAGAATCTTGAAATAGCTTGTCAGCCGGTCTGATTTCTTCCTGATAGAATGAATGTTGAACTTGTTGAGTTTACCAATCAGTGAGGTCTCATCGTCACTCCTCTTATACTTCAGCACTGAAACAACACAAGTGTCCTTTATTTGCATACTTGAAAACTCCCAAATCAAATACAAAAAAAGAAAGAAAGAATTTGTTAATCTAAGCTGATTTGACAAAAGTTTTTACAGTGTACTTGATATAGTTAGTGAAATATCATGTGTATGTCTCACCTATGTCTTTCCTCCTCTTGAACTCATTAATGTTGATGTTAATAATCTTTACAGTGGTCAGAGCTTCCTGTAAGGGTCTGTTGTCAGGGTGGTTCGTGGGTGTAGCATTCCACAGCTCAGCCAATAGCAGTGGGTATTTCATGATACGCTGCACTGGTTTAATGAGTAGAGAGCCCATGTCAAGCAAATTGGGCTTCCCTCTAAAAAATGACATTGAATGAAGAAAACATGAAAAACAGAACATGGTATAGATTACTTTTATGATGTTTCTGTAGCACAGCTGGTACAGCATGGTGTTAGCAACAACAAAATTGCAGGTTTGATTACGGAGTTATCAAGCAATGCCTTGCTTGAGTACACTCTAGGTTGTGTTGAGAACTAACATAGGTCTATAAACTAACATTCATGTTTATGATTATGAAATATCTGAATGAATATTATTTATGACAATGTTTAAATTAGAAAATGCATACTTACTCTTGGTCATATATTTTCCTGTAAGAGAAGAGACAACAAATCATTAATGTGAACTTCAGAGCCAAAGGCCTAAATATTAAACGCACTCTAAAAAAAAAATCTGTAAAAATAGGGTACAGTATACTGTATAATTTGAAGGAATTTTTCTGTATTTATTATTTACCAGTGTTTTACTAGTATTTTGAATTTTACACTTCATTGCATTGTGTTTTAGAGTTAACAGAAATGTCTGTAAAATTAATGGATAATGTCGTGTGTAATGAGCTGCCAGTACTTTTTTACAGCTTTATTTTTTACAGTGCGTATATCTAAGAGATAAATGCAGTTAACATTGTTACTTGAGTGTGGATATGCATCTTCTAAAATGCTGCTGGATGTCTTCCTGTGCTTCATAAGACTTGAGTAAAGCATTAGCCTCGTCATGATGATAGCAGTAAATTTTGTATACCTCCTCCACGACGGCTTTGGCTTGGATAAACACTTCTCCTAAAAAAGATCAGACTGCATTTTTAGGCATAACTCTATGAAGTTTAAAGAGGTCACTTTTTAAAAATAAAATTGTAAATACATTTTCAAATATTTTAATCTGAAAATCTTCATATTTGTATCATTTGAAATCATTTTTAATTGAAATTAAAATTATAATAAAATTATGTAAATCTTTAAAGTTTAATGAAATTATAAATAATGATAATAATTTAATCATTTGTATTTAAAAACTAGATCTTAAAATTATTTTATAGGGTTTATTAATTTTATGAATATTTAGCTTAATAATAAACATGAATAAAGTAATCCTAATTTATAATATTGGCTGTTGCTTTACAGAAATGTTGAATATTATTAGTCATTATCACTATAAAACATTTTTGTTTTTTAATGCAATGCTTGTTAGTCAAATATGTCTGTTTGAATTTTATTTCAAAATTACCTATGAGTTGTGTTTCAGGGTCAGGGTCAGCTATGGCATCTCTCAGTCTTTGGAGCAGTTCAGCAGAGACAACACACACAGACTCAATGTTGGTGAACAGTCGATCTACATCCACCACCTATGACAAAACCCATCAGACCCCATTTAAATCAAAAGATTTAAAATCAATAGATTTTTTTTTTTTTTTACAGATTTGAGAGAATACTTCTCTTCGGAAATATGGTTGTGGGACTGTAAACATGCCTGGGCTGCTCTTAAAGGAAGCAGAACCTCTCTAATGCAGAGCTCCAAGTCCTTCTGATAGTCTCCCTCTGTCCTAACCAGCTCCTCAATGACCTTTGACCTTTTTATCATCCTCCTGTGGCGGATCTCTTCTGGATCCATGGCTGGAGATGTGGGTGAGGAGAGATCATGGGGGGACATTTTCTCTGATGTGAGAAAGGAAAAAAGAGACAAATTATGCTGTTTAGATTTACATACACAGTTAAATCCTGTTAAATTTACGGTAAAAAAAAATGGCAGCTGTGGTTGCCAGAAATTTACCATAAAAAAATATGGTGACAGCATTTTAGGTATTATGAAATAGCATATTGCCTGTATATTTTATACAACTTATAACCCTGTATTACATCAAGTGATATAATGTTAAGGTCCCACTTTATATTAGGTGGCCTTAACTACTATGTACATTTAAATTAATCATTTGATACAATGCACTTATTGTGTACATACATGTTTTTACATTGTACTTACATTTTTAAAAATACCTATATGTAGTTACATCTGTAATTATATTTATAATTACACTGTTGACCCATCCCTTACACCTTAACCCACCCTTAAACCTACCCATACCACCAAACCTGTCCCTAACCTTACCTGTATGCCACCTCAATAGCAGCAGAAGTGTTTTACAATACAATATGACCACGATAAGTACATTGTACTTATTTTTTGATGTAAGTACATAGTAGTTAAGGCCACCTAATATAAAGTGTGACCATGTTAATAGTGATATAATGTTACATGAACTGCCAAAATCTGTGTTGTACCTTAAAATGTACTGATAACTATCATAATAATACAGGTTGTAAAACAGAAAGCCACACGATGAATCAAAATACTATCAAGATAACACAAAAATAATGCAATAAACATTAACTATATTGCAACTATATTGCAAAATGCAACATAAAACACAACATAAAACCCTAATGTACGTTACTGATAACAAAAATGAATTCTGAGAATGTCCTTGAACTTCACTGTAAATAATGCATAGTTTTTATTTCCAAAAACCATTCATTTAAATTTTTTTAACAGTAAAATTACATTAATTATATAATGCAATGTTATTTACAGTTTTACATCACATATGAAATAGTATCTTACTGTTAACCAGGATTTTACTGTGGGATTTTTTATTTTTTTGTAAAAATTACAAACAATTTTTTAGTGTAAAATGGATTGTTGTGAAATGCAAACAATCCAGGACTTAAAATATTTCTCTGGGGTGGATGCAAATTGCACTTGGACTAACCGGAAAAGCTGACCTTGAGTGGTACTGACCACTATTATGGGTGCACAAATGAATAATTGCATTACGGTATTTTCATTAGTAGAACAGAATATGTTCAAATTGCATTCAAATCTAAGCAAAACAAAAAAATGATGTCTTGCTGCTGGCAATAAGAAAGTTGAACAAAGCAGGTATGTACTTTGGGAAGTGAGATGATTTTTTGTTTCCTGATCACCTCAATATGACACTTCCTCTTACAGAGAGAAACACAGAGAGGCTACTGGCAAAGGTGGGGCTAGGTGTCATATTACTTTTTGTGATGTAATTGCTGTCTAGGCCTCATATATTTTAGTACTTGCACATCCCAAAGATACAGTAGATTTAGTGTTTAAACAGACTAATCATTAGACCGAATTTCAATAATTTCAGATGTAAATAAGGATATGATTGCAAGAATGAGAGGATTTTCCCTTGCATTACATGGTAATAACACTTTTAAAAAGATCCAATCCTACATTTTACACTTAAAGTTTAAAATTCAGTAACTTTAATTACCCATACAAAACGGTGACTTATTCTGTGTGAAAAAATGTGCAGTGCACAGACATAATTTGAGGAGCAAGTCTTAGACAAAGAGTTTGGTTATGACAATGGAGGAGTTGTATTTCACTCATCCCATTCACACAGAATCATATAACAAATCTCTGCCCTACAAATCACCATAACGTGTTCATTATTCAGAAAAGAGTGACACATGACACCAGACTCAAGCTAATACAGTGGATTTCCTCATGGCAAATGCTTCATCAGTAATAAATTTTTCTCTAGTGAAGCTGCATTTTAACTGCCTGAGCAATTTAGACTGGCAGAAAGGAAAATACAAAGCCTTTCACAAGACTTTTCACTGAAGACCGACTAATGGAAACTTGTGCCGCACAGAACAGATCACATTTCTGCAGGAAAACGTGACCTGACTGAACCCAAGCTTGGAGATGTGCTGCGAGCTCTGTGTGAGTGTTGATTTACCTCCATTGATAATGATTTGCCTATTTTATTTTAATTATTTTCAATCATTTGACAGCCTCAAGCAAGACATCCTACTCTCTCTGCTTGGTTTGACTCAATAACACAAAAGTAAACATACAGGATGCAAACATATCTCTTATACGCACACACACACACAGACACACACAGACACACACACACACACACACACATACACAAGTGGAACCTGCCCTGCAAGTGCCCATTAAGAGCTTGTGTCTCATGTGATCAAGTGTTTGCTTTAGACATTTATTTTTCTTTTGGGACAGACATGAAAATATCATATTTCAAACAAAGTCATACTAACTTGCTAACACAATATTCTTTTTCAATGAATCCATTGTTTCATTTGTGTATGAATGATCTAGCACACTCAGTTTATGAGTACTTCCTGTTCAGGGATCAACATTTCCTCAATGATGTCATCGTATTTGACTTGAAATGTGCCATATGACATACAGCTGGCTGTCAAAGACATACTAAGAAATTTAAATATAAATATAATTTATATAAAATGGATTACAACACTGTTCTGGAATCATTTGCAGATATATTAATAACTAGGAGTATTTCATTTGAATAACTAACATATCTAGAATTTAAAAGTTATGAAAATTATTTTGAAGTCTGATTGCTAATGATTGTATAGAAAAAGGTACTAAAACTGCTAACGTATTCCTTGTTGTCAGCGTTTCAGGTATTCAGTGCGTAAAATGGTTTGTTTGCTTTTCAAAGATATAGTTGTGAAGTCTCAGAATTCTCCTTCATATGATTTGAATGAATGACAACTCATTTTGTTTATATAAAGGCTATTGTCTGCAAACTGAGAAGCTTGAATGACAAGACTGTCCACATATCTGTAAGATGTCCTTAATGTCATGACTTGGCTGTCCTGAACTGCTTCATTCCCTGTTCACTGGTCAAACTAGTTTTTTGAAGTGATGTCATTTTCAAGTTAAGATTATGATGACTCTGACATATCAGCGCGACCAGACTGTGACATGATGTTCCCAAGAAAATGAATGAATGAACAACTGTATATTTCTCACATTATTTCTTTTTCATTGAGTTTAAGGCTCTAATAAAGCAACAAGAGTGCAATTTGGAATAAACTAACTATAGATTAGTAGATACCTAGAAACTTCCTGATAAAGTAAACAACATAGGCACTGTGGCTGAGCTTGTTTACGACTGTTCCACAGCCATGTTCTGCACTGTGGCCGAGGTTCAGTTTGCATATGTGACATCAGTCCAGTGGGAATAGATCTTGCTCTGTAACGTAACAACGCAACAGGTGCTAAGCATCAGCACACATACATGCCCTCTTTTTACTTCGCTGCATCTAATGGAATTTGAGACGGGAGGTTTTACAAGAGTATAATTGGTATAAACCAACTCTGTGCTAACCTGCTGCTCTGCAGGATGACAGAAAAAATGGGTGGCTATGTAAAAACGTGTTGTAGTTAGCATAACAACTGTGTTTATAAGGTTAGCAAGGCTTTACTACAAAAATATTCTATGTTTAACCACTTTAAGAGAGCACTGCTTTATACAAATTAGCTGAAACAGCACATTAAATTTAGTTTGTGACAGAATAATTACCTTTAAGTTTAGCACTATACTCTGTCTTGTCAGAATGGCTCCTTCTCACCAAGGTTGCGATGCTGATGTCACCTTTGGAAGCGTCATCATCCACAATAGTATCTGTCTTCCTCCTTTCCAGGTATCTTATAAAAAGTCTGTTTCTCCTTTTAATGCCTTTATCCTTCTCTTTTCTCTCCCCCTTTTCATTCTCTCTGTCATTCCCACTGGCCTGGTTGGGATCCATGTTGACCCCTTTTTGCTCCCTCTTGTTTGGCTGTCTGGTGTAAAGGTGAAAGAGAGAGACAGAGAAGGGGAGAGTCTGGGAAGAGGAACAGGTGCAGTGTTGCTGCTATTGCTGTGTACACTAACTCCATGCAGGTAAACCCTCCCCCTTTGTTTCTGCTATACCTGCCTCCGGAGAGCTGTAGCCACACCTCCTTCACTTCTCTCTTTGCAAAAAACCCACATATGAAGCTAGAGATGAAGGAGTTTGGTCTTCCTTAAGGTGAAGATAGACGGTATGAAACAGGATTCACACAGCATAATATTTTGCAGAGTAACTTTAATTTGCAAGGTAGCATTTGCATACCTGTTGGACATGTGGAATACTGAGAGTCAGACCAGCAGCCAGCCAAGACACAAGAAATAAGTCTATCTATCTATCTATCTATCTATCTATCTGTCTATCTGTCTATCTGTCTGTCCGTCTGTCTGTCTGTCTGTCTGTCTATCTATCTATCTATCTATATCTGAAACCCATATCTGAAACATAAACTTTAATTTTGGTTGATAAGCATACCTTCAAATTTTGGTTGTCACAAGTGTGTGAGAAACTAAATCCCTTTAGATGGTTGAAAATATGTGTGCAGATAGAGTTAATATTAAACAAGAAGGAGGGTCTGATGACTTAACTTCGAAGGGCATGACAAAGGTCGACATATCAAACAGGCCTGTAAAGTTTTCGATTTGTGTCAACATTTACAAAGCATTACGACAACGCTGGTGTATATATCAACATTAAGACCAAATGTGTCAAATATGTCATATGACTGTGGCCTTTCAAATAAGTTTTTTGCTCTATTCTGGTTTTAATAGATCAGATTTCCTTTCAAAACTCAAACTGACTTTAATGAGAAATGGTTGTTGAGTCATTTTAACTCTGACTATCATTCATGACTACATTCAGGGGGTCAGCTATCTGCTTGTGTAAAAATGTAGTCGAAAATGTCCCATATACAGGGATGTGAATGGATAACTTACCTTTCATATGTGAAATCTGCAAATCTGGAATTATGAGCTGCATAACAATGTGTGTCTGGTGTAGATAAAGAATGAGTGAATGGATGCATTCATCCGCCCATTACAGAGAGAAACAGCATCAGAATGTGTTAATTCTGCATACAACAGTTGTTAGGTAGACTGTTTTTCAATTTTCATTTTCTATTTTTCAAATGAACTGGAACATACTAGTTGATCTGTTTAGAATACTGAGGAAAATTGGTGGAAAAAAGCATTTTTTGTATTTAAAAGTAGATATAGTTATATAGATGAAATGATGGGGGGTAGATGGGAGATCATAATCAGCAGTTTCGCTAAATCAGGAAAAAAATACATGTTAACAGCTAGTGATGGCAGTGACTTTTCCATATACATAATGAGAAAACTGTTTACCTTTTTTTTATTTTTTTATTTGGGGATAGGTAGATAACAATATTTGCAGTTGAGGCAGACTGAACCTGACTCACCAATTGTTTTAAATTTGAATGTAGTCAGTCCTTGATTAAGTGTCATGAGGGTGGGAAAAAATGTCATTATCATAATCATGTGATACTTAGTCCATAACCTGCAGCCATAGCTCTGTTTAGAAAAGCAAACAAAAGGCAAGGAAATGAACTTTCATATAAACATCGGGTAGGTGCAAAAAATTGTACCTTTAGGGATACAACAGCTTCACTAAGTCACTTTCTTTAAAGGGACATCTTTGTACCTTATTCCCCTAAAGCTTCATTGAAGTACCCAATTGGTGAAATGATTTTGCAAATGTAACTCCCTTTTGCAGATGACAATCTGACTCAAGTCATATTGGGTGATTGCACACCAAAACTAAAAAGTAAAATAAAATAAAATGCTGTGGCATAAATGACTCACTCAGGCATCTGAATTTGGTCTTAATTAAGTAATCCTTTCCACTGAGCATTTTCTTTAAACAAACAAACAAACAAACAAACAAACAAACAAACATTTTAGCTAAATACTTGTATAATAAAAACATAAAATTTGTATGTTTGTAGTATTAGTATGTAAGTAATAGTATTTCTCTTTTTGTGAGCAGGCAATTAAACTATTTTTGGATTTATTTGTTGTTGAGTCTATGAGTTTAGAGTCAATTAACCCCTAGTGCTATGTTCTGAAGGTGAATCATAAGTTTATTTTTTCAAAATATATTTATTTACTGCTGATGAAACAATAAATAAACAAGGAACTCTGTTTTTTCCTGACTTGTGTGGTACCTGTACTCTTCTGTTACTGGTAATATGATTTGCTTGATAAACGTTCTTGTATTAGTAAAGATTTTATGCATTGTGCCCCTATACAGTGCTTCTGGCCTCTTTCTGCTTCCTTTTTTTCTTTTATCATATGGTACACTTATAGTTTTTGTATCTTTCTAGTCAACATGACTCACTCACCATATCAATGTTTCTGGTCAGTTTTAGCAGCAGAAAGGAGTATCAGATTATTGAGGTGGAGAGGATCACAGATTGATTGAAGTCTTTTGCCTGAGAAAAGGGAACTGTTGATATTGTACCTGCATTTCATTAAAAATGAACTGTTTTCCTTCTTTATTAGGCCCAGTTTGACTAAAACAGATTACAGAAGTCAAAGGTCTTCTCAACATTTGTGATATCACAGTTGATCTAAAAAAGATACAGGAAAACTCTTTTATAACTAGGCCTACATACAGGCCCAATGAATACTTGGTAATGCACCATCTGTTGTATGAATGAGATGAACAAATTTGTTTCGATTTATTACATTAGTTGAAATAATAAGCAGTTTACACTAATAAACACACCACGTTTTCTGTATTAAGGTGAACACACTGGAGTCTTTAGGATTCTCCTTTAACTGAAACATGTTGTGGGATACATTATCTTCCTACTTTACTGCACCAGACTGGAGCTGGTTACAGTTAATGATCACATCTACCTGGATCTAGTTTTATAGGGGCTTGAATTGACATAGGCTATATATTTGCACAGTATTGATTGGTTGGTTGCCTTTAATCTTTGTACAATAACAAGTCTTTATCGTCTCATTGCCTACCTGGAGTGCATTTATGTGAGATTAAAATACATTTTATGTCAACGTGCAGAGTTTTAAAGTTAACCTCTGTGCAACTGGTGAGATCAGTCCTGGTTTGTACAATGTAAATATTTCCAGATACTGGCACCTTTTGAGCTGTTGGCCAGGTTGTTTTCTTCTGCATTTGAGGATGCATTCAAAACTTCCTGCAACGGTTGTGGTTGTGTAGCTGGGAAACTGGCTAATATTTTGGTATCAAAAATGTAGGATTTAATTATTCTCTAAACATCTCTCAAATATGACTTGCACAATTTGAAATGGTTAAGATACATATGAACAAATGAGATTTTAGAGGAAAAGATTATCAGTCAATAATAAGTTTCATTTCAGGCTTCTCTGTTGGATCTCAGAATACTTGAGGTACAGTGTGTGATTGGTTTGGACCACTTTTATACTTTTATAGTGAGTTTTGACAGCCTGTGGTCAGCTTCCACTTTTAAATGTATGGAAAGAGTAAACATTTGATTAATTTGCATCTGCTAAGAATGTTTAAAGTTATAGCTTATATTCTTGTATGTAACAACAAAACAAAAAGGTGAATCTGTGGCAATGCAGTTCCCTACATAATTAAAACTGAGTTTTTACCTTTCATTTTTTTTTTAGCAGCTATAGAAAGACGAAGAGCGCCCCCTACCGAACACTCATCAGCTGCCTTACATTTGCCTAATATTTTGTATTTGTATAACTAAATGAATGGTTCTTTTTTAATTAAAATATCCCTAACCCTAAATAACATATATATATATATATATATATATATATATATATATATATATATATATATATATATATATAACAATAAGTGAAAGGTATAAAACATATGAAGAGTTAACCTAAATTTCATACAATCTCCCTATCGCAGGTAATATCCGCACTGTTCCTCATTCTTGCATATTTGCTTGGACACTTTGGCTAACCTTTTGTGGGAATTACGGTCATCTGGCTATAGGTGGCAGTATGGAATATCTAAAAGAGATTTTGTGACGCGTAATGTGTGAGACGTTTAAACGCAAGCAGGGATATACGTCGATGTAAACAATGCGTTCAGTTATTCATACTGCCACGAGGTTTTCTGCTGCCTTCTTCTCTTCACAGTCCTCTCGGAAAAGCACGTCTTTATTTTCAGCTGCTTCCATTCACTTGAGAAAAATGGCGCATTACCTTGCAGAACTGAGAGGACGACCAAACTCTACTGACCACAGGGTTTACTTGAGTAAGTTTGCCCTTCTCATCTTTTAATGCCATTCATAAAAATGAGCATTATAAACGGTTCACACCTCTCACATAAAATGATTATTGGTGACAGAACGTTACGTCGCTGTTTGGATTTATGCGCTCTAACGGCGGGAGATTTATGAACGTCATAAACAAGAGACAGAACATGCATGCATTTACGGTTAACACTCACGCAAATTAAAACCTAACGATTAAACTATATAATTTGCCTATTTCTCGTTGTATTTTGTACACTTTACGCTTACTACATATGGTCTAGCGACACACAAGGTCTTATGGTCGTTTAAACAGAGTAGAGAATACTTAATTGATACCTTGAGATGAATTGAATTTGGATCAATGATACAGATTGTAACATTTGTTTTGCAGAAACTTCAGATGGAAAGTACATATCCCCTTTCCATGACATTCCTCTGTATGTTGCTGATGAACAGGTTGGTATATTGTACTTCAAACCAGTGATGTTATGTAGTAATAAATAAATTAGGAATTGATTGAATAACCTAACTGACATCAAGATAACAGGCACAATTCTTACCCAGTCTATTTTCAAATTTTGCTGGCGTTATGTTTCTCACATATCAGGAATGTGGTGTTCCACCAAAGAAGTTTAAAACGAACGAGGTAACCATTCATCAATCTACACATTTTGGGACCTTATTGTCGCAAAATAGAAGTTAATAATGTTGTGCTGTCTTTAGCAGATATTGTTTAATATGGTTGTAGAAGTACCTCGTTGGTCAAATGCCAAAATGGAGGTAAGTATATTTTTACAGAGTTGTAGCAGTTTTTCTAGTGTCTGACTGTGGCTAAGATGACCAGCAATTCTCTATTTCTTAATTTGATTGATCAGTTGGCTGATTTGGCCAATAAATAAGAAAACTAATTTAACATTGAATATAAGACTTACATGAGAAGAATAATAGAAACAATATAAAACTTACATAAGAGTAATAATAGAAAAAAAAGATTTAAAAAAATCATGTCAGTTTTTTTATATATCAGTAGGTCGCCAAAAGGAAGATTTATCTGCCAATAATAATTATAAATAATACCACATAGCTAACCATGTAAATGTAGCCTAAGTTAGTATCTGGGCTGTGTAGCTTTTATACACTAAGTACCAAATCAATCATAAAAATTACATTTTGATATTAAATTTAAAATGTTAATCATTTAAATACTATATGTTCTGATATTGTATTTAATGCAATAGTATGTTATTTTAGTATGTTGTTTTTATTTTTTTGTCCACAGATAGCAACAAAGGAACCACTAAACCCGATCAAGCAAGATGTGAAGAAAGGCAAGCTGCGATATGTTGCTAACATTTTTCCACACAAAGGTTACATTTGGAACTATGGTGCACTTCCACAGGTGATGTCATGGTTTTGATTAAGGCTATGATTTTCAAAACCATCTGCAATCTGATTTGAACATCTCAATTTTACAGTATTCTTAAATTGTGTGTGTGTAATTTATTTATTTTTTATTATTAATCCCCTGTCACACTATATAATTTCTAAAAATCCTTTTTTTTTTTTTAAACCAATGTTTAAAGACATGGGAAGATCCCAGCCACACTGACAAGGAAACCATGTGCTGTGGAGACAATGACCCCATAGACGTGTGTGAGATTGGCTCCAAGGTGAGAACCACTGGTTGATAAATATTTTACAAAACTGTTTAAACCATTTAGCAGTTTTGTATTTCACCAAAAAAAAAAAAAAAAATCAATCCTGTATCTAAGTTCAAAACACTGAAACCTTAAAATCAATATTTCTCAGTCTATTTTTAAAGTTATTTTTTAATGACTTTTCAGTCAGTCCTCATATTATTTTGTATAGCTCTTTGACAGTTTGACTTTTTTTCCCTTCTAACACTGTGTAGGTAGCATTTTTGACCCATTGTTCCATCAGTGTATTATCATTTTGCATAATACATTCTTCTTTCTTTCCTAACACAAATTGGTTATGGGTCTGATTACTGCTACTCTAAAGCCACTGTATATTTCTGTGTCACAGGTGTGTGTAACAGGGCAGGTGATTCAGGTTAAAGTTCTTGGAATTCTGGCTTTGATAGATGAAGGAGAGACTGACTGGAAGGTAATAGCCATCAATATAGAGGACCCTGATGCGTCAAGCCTTAACAGTGAGTAGTTTTTAAAAATGTTTATGTTATTGTATTATCAGCATTTACGACTGTGTAATCTCAACTAGTGTATCTTTAACAGGTATTGAGGATGTGAGAAAGATTAAGCCTGGTCACCTTGAGGCTACTGTGGATTGGTTAAAAAAATATAAAGTGCCAGATGGGAAGCCTGAGAACCAGTTTGCATTCAATGGACAGTTTAAGGATAAGGTAGTGTATCATGGAAGATATGAGAGAGAAGTGGTAATCCATTTAATGATCAATCATCTAATGTTAACGTTGTTAATATCATTTTAGGACTTTGCTATAGAAGTCATAAAATCAACACACAGCTACTGGAAAGCATTAGTGTTGAGAAAAAAGATGAAAGGTGATGAGATTGTTTGGTGAGTGTAAGATTTAATTTTTATTTCAGATTTATTAAATGACAGCAGAGTTTCTCTTTGTAATACATTTTAGTTTTTCTACATTTTCAATTGCTTGATATTTTCTAGTCATTTTGATGACCATTTTGATTTTTGTGACTCTTTACTTTGATCCATCTCTTTCTTAGTCAAAACACTTCCTTATGTGAGAGTCCATTCAAATGCAGTGATGCAGAGGCCAGTACTATAGTTGAGGCTGTGAGTATTTATGTCCTTTCATACTAGCTAATTTTTGCCATTTGACAGAAGACAAATTCTCTTTTGCTGTTGTAGGCTGCAGAATATGGGGAACCCCTCCCAGTACCATCTGAAGGTAAAATTGTATTAAATGTTTTTCAACACTTTTAAAAGTTACATGACTTTAACTTCGTTTCTATTTTGCAGTTTACAAATGGCACTTCTTCACAAAGTAAAAGATCATTCTTCAATCTCTGCAGTGTCATCTCAGAAGAAGGTAGAAAAGGCCAGAGGATGCCTTTACATGGGTTCAGTAATGTCCCTGGTGCAAAGATTTTTTTTTATTTTTTAAAACATTGCTTTATTTATTAGAACAAGACACACACACACACACACATACATCTCTCATTCATTTGGTGAAATGACCAAGTTATTTTTGCAGTAACATTGGTGAATATGTTTATGTTCATATGCATGCATTTCAGTGCCAAAGCTCATGTTCATACCTTAAAGGAACACTCCACTTTTTTTGAAAATAGGCTCATTTTCCAACTCCCCTAGAGTTAAACAGTTGAGTTTTACCGTTTTCGAATCCATTCAGCTGATCTCCGGGTCTGGCGGTAGCACTTTTAGCGTAGCTTAGCATAGATCACTGAATCTGATTAGACCGTTAGCGTCTCGCTCAGAAATGACCAAAGAGTTTCGATAATTTTCCTATTTAAAGCTTGACACTTCTGTAGTTACGTCGTGTACTAAGACCGACGGAAAATGAAAAGTTGCGATTTTTCTAGGCCGATATGGCTAGGAACTATACTCTCATTCCGGCGTAATAATCAAGGAACTTTGCTGCCGTACCATGGGTGCAGCAGGCGCAATGATATTACGCAGTGCCTGAAAGTAGTCCCCAGCTATATCATAACTAGTTACCTAGCTGGGGACTACTTTTAGGCATTATTAACAAATATCATTATACCTGCTGCCATGGTACGGCAGCAAAGTTCGCCTGATGTACGCAAATAGTATAGTTCCCAACCATATCGGCCTAGAAAAATACGCAACCTTTCATTTTCCGTCAGTCTTAGTACGTGTAACTACAGAAAGTCAGAATTTTAAATAATAGGAAGGTGTCAGAAACTCCTTGGTCATTTGAGAAAAAAGCAGTGTAGCGGTCCCAATCAGATTCAATGATCTATGCTAAGCACGCTAAAAATACTGCAAAGTAATAACAGTGGATTGAAAATGGTAAAACTCAGCTTTGTTCAATACTAGAGGGAGTTGAAATGACTTATAATTTTCAAAAAAGTGGTGTTCCTTTAAAGTTGATGATGAATACTACAACTTGAGGTTTTACTTTACTTTTTTTTTTCCTTCTTCAAACTTTTACAGTGCCTTTTCTTGTGTGTGTGTGTGTGTGTGTGTTTTTTTTTTTTTTTTTTTGTTGTTCTTTTTCTATTTATACACCTATTCTGACAAGTCATGTAGGAACAAGTGAACAAGCTTAAGCTTGGGTACAAATTTAAGAAAACCTTTGGTTTGTAATTACTGACATTAGGAACCAATGTAAATTGGGTATTAGGAAAAGAAGCGTTTGTCTTGGCAAGATGACCAAGAAATCAAACTCTGTAGCAAGAATGTGAAGTTCCATGCCTGATTTAAAAAATAAATAATACTCTACTTCTTTCCCTGGAATGTGTACCATCAGAATCAAGTACAAGTATACAGGAAATAAACTCGATCAATCTTTTTTGTTTTCCATGATAATATATTTACAAAATAAAAAGTGTTTAAATTGTAACTTTAATAAAAAAAAGTTTACTTTATTAATGTATTGAAAGAAGAATTGTTTTAAATATATTCTAATTTAAATCTTATCAGTTATTGTAAAAAAAAAATTCACACCTTTTGTTAGTAATCTAAAATAATGAAATGCAAAAAATAATTATAAATCAAAGTGTTGTAAAGAAATAAAACATCAACGCTTCCAAGGGTCAAATACTTTTGTAATCTCTGTAATTGTACCGTTTGCAAATTCTAAATAAAACCATATATGTTTGGTTTATTTAATCATTAAAGAAGTCAAAATTATAAATATAAAGTTGCACAATTTACAGTAAATTCTTGAAATAAATATAATTTTTATTAAAAAACCCACATTTCAGCAATATTAGGAATGATAACAAATCATAAACAGCTTTCAAATAAACTGCATTCAGTTCTTCAGTACATTACAATACTTACAGTATTCAAAGCCATTCTTAATTCAATGTTGTAAGCATTACAAATTTGAAGGGAAAAGGGAAAGCAATACAAAAAGGCAGAAAATAGCACATTTAAACCTTTAGTGTCTAATGGCAAAATACCAACAGGTGTACATAAACAGCTAGCTTAATGTAAAAGTTGTGCACCCCAGTTCGTTAGTTGAAGTCAGAAAGTCATTCAAGTAAAGTTGACTCCACTCAGAAACTCTCCGAAGCATCTTCAAGTATGGCTATTCTTTTCACTCGTTAAATTTTAACCACCTTTTTATTTTGCTTCATACACAACCTGCTACTCAAGCTGGGTTCTGTACACGGAAATTTAACAACTAATTTAAATTACAAAATTGGAAGCTTCTTTCATAACTAGTCAGTACATCCAAGTGATTTCTAATAGTAAAACCCCAAATTGTAAACTTTGCTGTTGTATTCAAAAATTCCAAAAAAAAAAAAAAAAAAATTAAGAGACCTGAATACCAACAAGACAAAGATTTTAGGGGCAAAATCTATGATTATTATATGTGTGGAGTGATGGTACTTTTAACATGTTAAAATAAACTGTGTACATAACATGGACTTAGACTTCTGCAATGCAAGCATGTGGTATATACAATGTGGCATAATCTATTTAATTTACAATCTACCTATTTTGAATTTACATACATTTTTTGTATTATTTCTGAAAAAAATGAAGTGCTTTAATTTTTTATGTCAGAGTGGAATGAGTTTGTATATAATTCATTACCAATTATTCATCACTTTTCTAATTTGATTCAGTGGACAGGGTTGTGTAAGAGGCATTACCATGTTTAGTGGTTGTAAATACATTTAGCCTCAAACTGTACATATGCAACTAATGTGCACACAATAGTATAACTGACTTGGTCTTACCTTTCAGTAAAGAGCAAGTGCATTGCTTTATATATGTTGTGACACTTTCCCTTTAATTAAATCAGTGCATGTTAAAATGTTCAAATTACTTCTTGAAAAGTTTATCTGAATTCTGCTTCAACAGTACACAAATTCAGATTTTTTAGTTTTATAACAAAGTTAGATATGTGTGTAGTATATACAAGAAATTTAGAACTATTTTAAAACGCAAAGGCTCAAACCTGATTTAGAGAAGACAACATGAACACAAGTGATGCTTATGCACAGAAATGAGCTGATATATCCCTGATTTTGCAATTCCATTGAAACTTGAAGTTCAAGTAATACTTTCTAATAGATCAAGTGTGAAGAAAGTAAGAAATGAACTTAGCATCAATGATGGCCTTAAGGTCTGTGTTATATTTGCTACAAAGTGTTTGGAAATAAAAGAACAGAAACACCTTGGTATTATAATTCTATTGCCAAACTAGTTCTGAGGTATATGATAAGTAGGTTTTTCTACATCATTCATAAGCCTTCTCAACGCCCTTAGAAATTCTCACATTGTATGTATAGCAGGTCAAGTAGCACCATTTGAAATAAGATCAGTTCAAACCCAAAGTAATAGTACTCATCTTTACTAAACTATTATCTAAGCATACATTCGAAAAAATAATAATAATAGTAATAATTTACTGTACAAATCTCAACTTTTTTATATAGCTAAAGTTGCATTATGTAATAACCGCCACAGCAAGCCAAGCCAGCTGCCTTTGAAACAGTGACAATGATGCAAAGGTAACCCTGTTATGTGTTCTTTGATGCATGCTTTAATGACCTAATATTGACCATTGTCTTTCTTGACTCCAAGTATCAGTATTCAGTGTTCTGAAATGTCACAGTTTTAGTGAATCAGAACATTACTCTTACAAAATTGACCCTCAATGGCTCACTATACAGTAAGTATAAAGGATTTCTGAAATTGTGTAAGCACCAGAGAAATTCTTTAAAAGGCTGATACATGATGTTTGACTATCCACCATGGAGTTCATCATTATTGTTTTCCACATTGTGAAACTAAAATGGCTGCAGTGTAATGAATTGTCTTTCAGATTGGAGGGCATAAAGTAATACCCTCACTATTATTAAAAAGTGCTTCTAAAACACTAATTAAGCAAATTATTTACTTAGTTGCTCAATCAAAATAACTGTATTACTTCAAAATATTATACAAGGTGTTTTGTTGTGTGTTGTTAAAGAAAGGCATCTGAAAACACATTTGCATTCAAAACACTCCCTAGCACCATAAAAAAGTGATTAGCCACAAAAAGTCACCAAACATGAGTATTTTTTTTTCCAGTAATATGTCCAGATTTGTTGGACTCTAAGCACCATGGATGAAGAACAGTGTGTTATCATAGAGTAATTAAATAATAAATAAATATTTCCAATTGATTAAACAGTAAAGCTTGACTTCTTAAGAGCATGAAAAATCCCATTGATGATCTACCTTTCCATGTAGTAGGATACTGAATCTCTCTTAATAACTTCACACAAACTGAGCAAGCATTATGGGTTATTTGGCCAGTGGCACAGAGGTCTGCAACACTATTGTAGCACCATTTAATTTGCCTGATGCCACTCTTACGCTTGTGTTTGCGAATGCTCTGGACCTATGGAGGTTTTCACAGGAATTGATTGTAAGGCCCAGTCACCTTGGTGAAGGCATAAGGAGATGTGCTTACATATGTATTGGTAGTGCAGGATGTTGACCGCTCATTAAGCATGAGAAGGAACTGCTTATATGGAGGCTCTGAAGGTTCAGAAGGTTCTGAATGTTCTCTTTTCACCTTCTTTCCACTGCTCTTGCTGGATGTATTTTCAGTACCATGCTTCTCAGCATCCTCCTCTTTCTCTCGGGCCTTCTCTGCCATCTTGGCTTCCCACAGAGCCAGTCCATGCTTTGCCTCATTCAAGTTCTTGTGCTGGTAAAACACTAAAGAGATACGGGTGGGATGGTTGCGGTCAGGCTTCTTGAGTGGTGTAGTCGCATGGAGCTCCCGCTTAGCACACTCAATAATGATTGACCCATGACTAGGTGCCACTGCCACTCCTCCAATTTCAGGGTCAAGGAAGTTGTGCTCACTGTCAGACCACACATCCTCCTTTTCTTTTTGTTCTGAAGTCTGGGTAGGGGGTTCCTGTTTGACTATGGGGTTAAGGGCATTTTCAATGGAAAGCCTCAAACCTGGAGGTTGGATTGGGTTGAAGCATTCAGTACCCAAAGGAGGAAACACCTGAGCGATACCATTTGCTCCATGCATGTTTATCTCTAAACCTTTATTATTTTGCACACTTAAGGTATTTAGATTTGGGGGAAACATCTGAGGATTCTGTGACATATGAGGTTTGGGGTAAGCTTCAAACTGGCTGCTTTTGCTGATAGCTGCATAGTCCAAATGTAGATGGGCTGAGGGAGGCCTGGAGAAAGCATCAGGTGGCATATTAGGACCATAACCTGGGTAACGTCCCATGGAGTGCATGCCAGGTTTCATGTTACAGGTGCCATAACCATTGGCTGGCAAGCTAGGCTCTCCATAGTGTGGTGGGTAGTTTAACCCGTAATGTTGAGGTGCATTGTACTGCTGCTCAGAGTATAGTGAATTTCTTTGGGGATGATACACATCTGGATGCTTTAGATTGGAAGAGTAGAAAGGGTGGTAGTTGTCCATGGGGAGTCCTCCATTACATTGGTAACCAGTGTAGAGAGGGTTGGGTGTAAGAGACCTGGGATATGGGGTGGGTGCATTAGACACATTAATGTAAGAGTTGGGTGCATGTAAAGGAGAGGGATAAGGACTGGCAGAAGATGGTGTTT
Source organism: Tor tambroides (assembly GCA_021397915.2). NCBI lineage: Eukaryota > Metazoa > Chordata > Actinopteri > Cypriniformes > Cyprinidae > Tor > Tor tambroides. The sequence goes on along the minus strand of JAFVLL020002432.1, from coordinate 1,369 downwards.
GAGGATGTGGGGTTACTGATTTAGAGCTGTTTAAGAAGGTTCCTGATGCATTTGAGAATCTAGGGAATGGTGGGACAGCGTAAGAGGGGTTAGGATTAGGTTGTGCTTGCTGCTGCTGCTGAGGCTGAGGCTGAGGCTGATGGGCAGCATGAGCATGTGGGAGATGCCCAGAGTCCAGATTTGTTCTCACATTACCTGGGCCTGGAAGAAATAATTCAATTAGACCAAAATGTAAACTTTTGGTTGTAGTATTGATAAACACTTGGAATCTGCTCCATTACTTGGTTATATAATTCAGTTTATCTTCCCCAAATAAACTATATATAACTGAATAATGGTTTTTGAAGCTTTGCTTCTGTACCTGTTACAGTTGTGTTCTGGCCTGGGTTCTCATAAGCGGCCTGTTTCTGCTTCGCTTGCTGGGTGTTGTCCATTTTGGAGTTAGGTGTGTTGGGATTGTTTGGTTTGTTAGCTGCAGCTCTCTTTGCATCCAGCTTCTTCTGCCGGCAAGACTTGGCAGGCTCTGGTAACATACGCACCTGTCTACGAAAGGCACTGAGCACCTGAATAGCACCAGTCTTGGTCTTCTCCAGCTGAGCGTCAGCACTGCCAAACTCATCAGTGGATGAGGCCTTGTATAAGGGAAGCACATGTAGCTGCTCATCCTCAGGAATTTTTCCAATCTCACGATTGTCCTCCCGTGTTAGTGTGCAGACCTACAACAGGGATAGAGAGGGAGGTTTGGAATTTTTAATATTGTATACACTACTTTGTTTTAGCCACCTTTAGTTTTTCACCTGCAACGTATACAGCAATGTGTAGATGATTTGTATTGGTTCGTAAAATGATTGTTTTAGTGAATGCTTTTTATTAGTCTTATTATGGTCTTCTATCATAAGCATTTAATTCTTACCACAGTACTGCCCCCCTGCATGTTGTGAAGGTCTCTGTGGGCATGGGCACAGAAGTCTAGACAGGCTGTAACTCCAGAAAATGGCCGTCCTTCTTTTAGACCCAGACGGCAATCAGGAGCTCTGTGTTCATGCTCTATCTGTAAAATATAGGTAGATGTAGAAATATAAAGTTTAAACTTAAAATTGGTAACACTTTAGAATACTGTTCCATCATTAATGAATAACTACACAAGAACACATGAGTAACGCAATATTAGCACTCTAGTAACTATTAGTAACTAACAAGAAACTCTGATTAATGAATTAGTAAGTAGTAGTGCTTAGTCGAATGTGGTAGTTCACTATTAGCTAATCAGTAATTATTATTTTTTCATACCTCCCTAAGAACTACTGCATACAGGTTCATAATTAATATGAATAATACATAATGTATAATTAATTCTAAAGTAAAGGTC
>JAFVLL020002431.1:16073-39889 GCA_021397915.2 Tor tambroides | reverse complement strand
TCATCTTTGAACCTTTTTGATAGCTAGAAGTTCATATTTGCACTTTAAAGTTCTTTTTTGAACTCTAAAGGTTCAATCTCTTCTAAGAGTGTTGGATTTAAAACCCTGCCATCAAATAAATTTGATGTCTCAGGATGTGATCGTTGTGGCCATACGTATGATCCTCAGGGTCACAGATCAAGCTGCTCTGGTTTCCTCTGTAAAGGTCAGACCAACAGATAATTAAAAACGTTCCCACTAAGGGTGCATGTGACATATGGAACACATCTTTCACGGGCCAAGTGACTTGCCCAAATTCCGCATTATTACAGAAAGAAATAAAAGCGACATTTAGTGGAACCAAATTTTTCATTAAGCTTCTAACGAAGCGACTTGGCGCCACATTAAACGAGCAATATTCAATGACAGAGAAAATAAATCCGAAACAAGATGCAGAATACAGGATACAGGGCTTTTATATGCAGAACGGGCTTATTGAGGTCTTTCATGTCTGCATAGTTTCTGTTAAATTTTTACTTTTAAGAATATTATTTGGGACTGGGTCGGCTGGGAGTTATCAGATGTTTGTTGCATCATTATCATAAACAATCTTAGCTAAAATGACGCTGTGGTCATCTCTCTGTAAACATTGCAAAGTGCACACTGTAAAAGTGTTATGGCTCTCCGTGAACACATATCACTCCAGCAAATCCAGGACAAGTGTATATATAATAATGACTTATTATAAACAATCTGGTGTTTGACAGTTGCTCAGTATTCTCAGTTAGATGATGTTAATATTAATGTCTGTCTGGAATATGAAAATAGAGGATTTTATATGTCACAGCCAGAGTTTATCAGTTCTTGGCAGAACAAAAGTTCAAGAAATCTCAATAAATGAACAGAAAGTGTGGAGGCGGGAGTATTTTAGGATGGTTTATTTCAAACATCACTGAAATAAAAATAGAAAGTATTTGGACCCTTAAGCATTTTTAAGGGTTCGCTGTGATCCTTTTTTTTTTTATTGAATCTCAGGCAATCGTCATCTTGCTGATGGTTATATAGTTTGAATAATAAGCTAAATGTTGGCTGTAAAAAAGCCAGAGTAAAAGTTAGAGTAAAACAAATGCATAAATTCTGAAAACGATATTTGAAATTTGTGGATCCGGCTCAATTATCAGGAAGAGGATGTTATATCAAACTGTTTAGATGATTGTACAAAAGATTGAACCTCAAAACTCACTAATATGATCCACAGGGAGAAAAGGAAGAGAATGGTTGTTTTGAAGGGCTTCAGTAGCTGAGACCAAAGTAAAGGTGCACCAGTTTATCATATAAAGTGCTCTACAGAACACTGGCCTGAGAGGATAGAACAAAAGAAGAACCATCTTACTCAAGAACCATATTAAGCACATCTGGAGTTTGCCAATAATGCATAATGGTAAACCAGAAAGAAAGGAGTTTACAGTCAGATGAGACTAAAGCTTTTAATCAAATTTCAAAGCAAGATGTGTGGTGCAAATCAAATGCTGTTGACTAACACACTAAAGTTGAGGAAAAAGTTCATTTTCACAGCAAGAATTATCACACAGGCCAAATTCAAGGAATATTCTGGTTTCAGTAGAACGTAAGTTCAGTGGAATTTCATAATGCTGGTTACTGCAAACCATTATTTTGACTTGTCCCTCATTTTATTCATAATATTAATTACAAAAATTCCCAGAAACAGAGGTTATGGTGAGGCACATCAAATTTAAGTGAATTGGGAAATTTGAGGGTTGAAAAGCAGACATTTCAATGTTATCAATTTTATAAAAGAATTTACATTCATTCTTCTGTTAATGCTTGTGTACTGTTTGGCCAGTAAAATTGTTCTTGTTATTTTTATTTCTGGTAGTAAGTTGTCATAGTGACAAAATTGTAAAACTTGTTTTTGTTGTTATAACCTCCAAAAATTACAATATATGTTTTAGTATTTGTAATACAAATACCACAGAGAACAAAATTACAATGATTTGGAATATGCCAAGTTCAAGTAAAGCACTAATTGAACGTCTTAATATTTTTGCAAGGCATTTTATAGTTGCTGTGAGCCCACATTTAGTACATGCAATTTCTGTCATTAAAATCCAGCTTATATTTAATAAACATCCATGCTGTATAAGCAAGAACAAAGTTAATGACGCTTTGCAACAGAATTTGCTTTGCATTTAACACGACACTGGATGATATGTCCACTTTTTGCTGGTAAGTATATTATATTTTGCATGATTAAGCTTGTGAGACTTGTTTTAAAATCCCAGTGTTTCTGGCCAGTGTGATAAAAGTCTGTCTGTCTCTTTGCCTCCCAGAGCCTTAGAGGGGAATTCAGAGAATGTTCTCCAGCTCTCTCATTCCTTCTGGAATGAAAGTACAATACATGGACCATGCCTAATCTATTATTTTTCTGTCTGTTAGATAAGAACTCTTCTCATTGTTTACAAAAAGTCTTCAGAGGCAGCTGAGCCAAATATGTCATTTCTGAGAAGAGAAGTGGGTATCCATTCACTACTGTGAATGTGTGTTTTATTAGACCAGACAGAGCGATGACAACAATCACTGGAGATCCAATACTGAACCCATTATCGTCTATGGAATCGAATCATCATGCCTTTAGTCCTGGGTTGCAAAGACAACACTATATCTAAGATTGTCACCAACAGTCTTCACCAGGACCCAAAAAATGGACAGCAGAGAACACTTCAGACCTGGCTGATGCATGTGCGCTGCTATATATTTCACCTGCTTTTCTTCGAGAGTGGGCCAGAAACATACTTTATATCTCAACAGCAGTAAGCTATGTAAGGAAATGTTTTGCTAGCTCTACTGTGGAGTGCTTTATGGCGAACTGAGAAGCAGTGGAATTCGTTTTAACTTGATCTATACCAGGGCTGCCAACTTTTGAGTTTAACTTGGAGTGAGAATTCCCACAGCGGGTGGGGAGGGATATAATTTTTTAATACAAAAAATTAAAAATAAAATACTACTACTAATAATAATAATAAAACACCTGTCCGCAGAGTTTTGTCTGACATCTGGACATTGTCACACTGTGTTATCATAAAATCATGTAAAATAACTGTTGCAGTGCTGCAAAGCTATTAACTTTTTACCAATGTACAGTGAAGATTTACTAGTCATTAGCTACTTTTATAAATAATTGCAACACGAAAATTCAAATATTTTTCTATTAATCTAGTCTGCGTTGTTTGAACATCTGTTTTGAGAAATTAATTTTTTCCCATTCGAAAATGAATCCCGCATTCATGAGGGATTTATATGTCACTCCTGAAACTGCTGCTTGTATAGGGTATACGGCCGTTAGCAGCATGAAAAACAAACAAATTTTATTCAAATTATGAACGGATTATATTTAGCCTAGAAAGTGCACGAATACCCCTTTCTTTATAATGACTAAAAAGGTGTCACTTACGTCAGTTCATCGCGATCTCACAATGTTCCTTTATAATCAATGAACCTCTTATTTACATCGTGTTACAGTGAGAGGATTCGCAAGCGTGCAGGAAAAAAAATCCGCCGTTTAGAGGTGAGTGAACGCAATGGCAATCACAGGTGTTCAAGAAATCAACAGATATGTCTGTGATTGGCTACATTGCTCAGCGCTGCGAAAACACGTTGTAAATATAATCTTTTGGCGAGCAAATACAAATACGCACTGGAGCATTAACCAAATCTGTTTCACCAATATCCTATACAGTTTTAACTGAGGGTGCTTTTTTTGACTGCGTGAGAAAATGGATGTGTGGCGTGAGAAAAGTGTCAGTTGCGTGAGTCTCACGCTGAATGCGTGAGAGTTGGCAGCTCTGCGCGAGTGACTTAGTCTATACTTTTGAGGTGTTTTTATTTTCAGAAGATCATGCGTCTTTAATTCACCCTTCCTTGTTTTACTTGAATCATCAGCGTTTAATAGAACAAGTTACATGTTTTACAATAACTATGGATGCATTGAAAACGGTGATTTCAAAACGCTCTTCGTCCACATTAGCGTTTACAAGCGTTTTCCAAAAGTTTCTCATCCACACTGAAACGTCTGAAAACGTTAAATTCGCCTTACTGCGCATGTGTAAAACCTCATTAAACTTCACTATGATGATACACACGGAACAGACATAATAGACATAATCCATGTAGCGCTCACTCATGTTTGATTTAAAATGCAACTGCCCTCATGTCTTGCCGCAGGACAACAATTGTGAGTAAATTTTCTGTCATCTTTTTAGGACTGTAAAATGAAGAGTGTGCAAAGTAAACATCATTAGCAACAGTGTGAAAGTGAATAACACATAACTGCACAATTAGCCTACTATAAGCATAGATATCTATTGGTATAATATGCATCACATAACTAAACATGCACCATCGTTTTCAAAAGCTTCCGTTTTCACAGTCCACACTACAACGCGAAAACGGCGTTTTCAAATTTATCCGATGGCCTTTTCCTTGACAAAAAAATGTCTCCGTGTGGATGGAAGGCCAAAACGGAGAGAAAAATATGCGTTTTCAAACAAAAACATATTAGTGTGGACAAGGCCTAAGTATGTTCTGATTTTAAACTAAAAAAAGAAAACCAAAATAACTTTATTCAACAATTCTTCTCCCCCAGGCACTGTCTCTGCTCGTAAACAAGTCACACGCATGCGTCGTGATACTCTCCATAATGGCAGCAGACAGTACGCGGGGAGAAGAATTGTTGAATAAAGTAGTTATTTTTGTTTTCTTTCCGCACATAAAGTATTCTCGTAGCTTAGTAAAATTATGGTTGAACCATTGACATCACATGGACTATTTTACCAATGTCCTTACTACATTTATGGGTCTGGGAACATTTCAGTTACATTGCTGTCTATGGAGATTCAGAAAGCTCTAGGATTTCATCAAAAATATTTTAATTTGTGTTCTGAAGATGAACGAAGGTCTTATGAGTTTGGAACAACATGAGGATGAGTAATTCATGACAGAATTTTCATTTTTGGATGAACTATCCCTTTAAATTATGTATTCGTGTGCTATTATTAATATTACTTTGTGATATGTAAACAGTATATTTTCAAACACGCAGCCGAGATTCAAGTTATTGATTCATTCATTAGCTATATAACATCCACATGGCATAAATCCTGGTATTTTAAAATGTTTTGAGTAGTTTTCTAAAAAGTGTGAGATTGTTTACAGTTGGAACCGAGACTGTTTGGTGATCACTGGATAGGCGGTGAAGGGAATGACTTCATTTAGACAAGATTAAAACTCTGACAGCCAGATGGAGCGCACATACAGCCTGCGTCTTGCACTCAGATGTAAACGCATCACCTAAATTTAGGTTTGCTCCAATGAAACAGATCAAGCAGGATAGGTTCTCTTCAAAACATCCGCACCGTTTATTTTCCAAACGTTATACTTATTGCGCGCGCTTCATACCAAACAAAGTTTAACTTTGGACGTCTGACGAGGATAATTACCGTTCATTATTTGCAGCCGGTGTTAAAATTGCGTAATTAAAAGCTTTAAGGTTGACAGATTGAAACAACTTGATCTGAGTAATATGGCGGTATTAATATCCATTAAAGTAACTTATATTATCTAAAATCAAAGTCTTTATTTATTTATTTTATTTACACTGAATGTAACTTTCGATAGGCTATTATATCAAATCATATAAATGTATATTTTATATATATTTTTTATATAATTTGATATTTTTTTATAAATTAATATTTATTAAAATAATCTCTTATTGTTTGATCATTAGAAATAATAATCTTTAAAATTAATAGCTATCTATACCTATAATACAGTAGTAGCAATATAATAAAGGTCTTTTCATTTCTAATTGTCTAATTTGGTGTGCATATTGATATTGCGCGTGTATGTGTTTCCATAAAAGGAGTTGGCCGGATGCTGTGTGATGTGGTGCGGGAGTCGGGTCTCGCGCGCAGCTCATTATAATGTTTAGTAGGCAAAGAGCTCGCGCAGAGAAAGGCGCGCAGCTTGCAAAAAGGCAGCAGCAGACGCATGGAGCGCGCACTCAATTTATGACAGCTGAACACGGACATACCTTACATTCTGTCTGCACATCTTTAATCAGAAACCTTGGATTACATTTGGAGACACGGGGCTGACGCCATGCACCCTTGTTTTTTCCGCGTGTGTTTTCGTGGGTTTTTGCTCATATTTTCAATTTTATGCGAAGCTGCTGCTTTCAACCTGGATTTGGAAAAGCCAACGGTTTACAATGGACCAGAGGGAAGTTATTTTGGATACTCACTGGACTTTTACCACCCAACACAGGATAGAAACGCGTAAGTGAGATTAAGAAAACATTTTTGGTGGTTTTTATCAAATTGACAAGCTTCCACAGAGAGGCATCTTCCAGTATATTTTGTAATAACCACTTTCTCAGAAAAAAAAAAACTTAGTTTGGTTATGCCTACAATGTTGGAGACTTTTGACGCAGCTTCTTATGCAAAAACCTTTTCAGCACCACCAATATGGACCAGTGAACCCAGACGCCTGAGGTTGATATTGAAGTAGCTACGTGTAATTGGAAAGCTGAATTAAAATAGGCTAACTCACATTTGAATTACTTTGCTGGGACTCATTTTGTCATTTGTAAGTGTATTACTTTGATCCAGTAGGATGCTGTTGTGTGTAGATATATGCTTTTCTCTCTCCAGCATGTCGGTGCTGGTTGGGGCTCCTAAAGCGAACACCTCCCAGCCAGGGATTGTGGAGGGAGGAGCGGTGTACTACTGCCCCTGGCCGGCATCAGACCCAGACTCCTGCCGCCAGATCCCTTTTGATAAAGCAAGTAGGTACCTTCATGATTTAGAACCTGTCAACTAATACAGAATGTTCAGAACAGTTTCTACTCAAGCAATTATCCCCTTTCAGGTATAACGATGTCGTCTTAAGTGTTTTTTTTAATGCATTTCCTTAAATTGCGGTCTTGAATTTAAACTCTTACATTTAAAAATAATGCGCAAATAGTTTAGAAACACATGCTATGTTGTTTCTTTATCTTATTTACTAACAAAATGTCACAGATGTCATCTTTAGAGTAGGTTTCATAAATTCCTGTTCCTCCAATAAAAAGATCAAAAACCACATCCAAGAAAGAGTTAATTTCACCGCATATGGTTTGGTTTAAAATTTCAGGAGCGGAGTAATTACCAGGGAAAGGCGCGTAACTTTACCTCAGTGCGTAATCTGCCGTAATTTAGACGTCCATTACGCGCGTCTATTATTTAGGTCAACACATTTTATCTTTACATTTAAATTTCTTTGTTCACTATTTCCCACTATATTTCTGCTGTCTGCGTCTTCCAATTCATTTAGTGAGGGAAAAGGTGTTGATGACGTCTGTAGTTATTGTGAAATCAAACTTGAAGTGCCAGAAAAAGGAAAAGTTGCTTTGGACACAAAACAGCAAATTTAAATCGATTTTGTCATCTGGAACGGAGATTGCAAGGAGTGTTTATGATATTACTAGACTATTTTGAGGAACCGTGGCTTGCCGGTAAATGCAGTTGTCGGTTTTGGACTCAGAAACGCGGCGTGGACTGGAGACAGACTTCGATGCAGCGGAATTTGAGCGCTGATGTTTCGTCAGAGTTTCCTGGTGTTATTCATAGCATTCTCTAGAGGGAGCTTTGATCGCAGTATTTATGTGCTGTTCCTGGTTTTAACGTAGGCTCTTATCAGAAAAAGCTATTACATGACCTTCTAAATAGAGAACCACGCGGTCAGTGTATTCTGATTCTTGAACGAATGATTCGTACGAACCGATTCTTTATACAAACAGGGCGAACAATGTAGTCCGATTCTCAAACAAGCGACTCAAATGAGCCGATTCTTTGTAGTGAATCAAAAACAATTAAGACGAACAGTGTGATCCGACTCCCGAATTAAAGACAATACAATGTACCGATTTATTTTAGCATCTATATTTAATCAGTCTACAACATTAAAAGCTTTAAAAATGGATGCAATAATTGGTTTGCATGACTTTGGAGCAACTAATGCTGAAATAAAAATTCGATTTTATTATTATTTGAATATATTAGTCATTTTTATTATTAATAGGCGTTATTTATTTATTTTATTATTGCTTTAAGCAAGAAAGAAAAGGAATAAGATTCTTTTGCATCATCATATGCAGCCATTTGTAGATGAGCCAGTGAGAATCAGCATTTGTAGATGAAGTACTGAAGTGTGTGTGAGGAATTGACATTGAAACGGATTGTCTTTTGGAGATGAAATCAGGGGTGCTCTGGTTCAAGACGGTTGATTTTAAAAGGAGCCTGATGGTGATGAGGTGAGAGAGTCAGAGAGACATATGTGAGAGAGAGTTAAAAGAGCTGTGAACACAAGGGACATAAGGAAAGAGACCAAACCCTGACGAGGGAGGACAGAAGCGCTGTCTGTTCTTTGTTAGTGTCTGAGAAAACGTGTCATGCGTTTCCAGCATCTACTCAGCAAGAACATCTACGCCGAACCCACACATTTCCAGATTCATTAGTCATGTTGTTTTTAACACACTTGACCTTTGATCCCGTGCGCTCTTCCCACTGTGGCCCTCAGAGCTCTCCATGGGGGGCAAGGCACGTGTGTGTGCAACTGACGTTTCTGATGACAGCCCGTGTGTGTATGACTAATGCAGTCCTGACTGAGAAGAGTAAATTCATTAGATACACCAGATAGGGTCACGTACCAATGGACCTTGCCTTGCAAGCTTTCACACAATTCTCTCACGCACACAGCTTCATAGTTACATGTCCAGATATTCCAGAGCCCTTACAGCAGATACATTCCACAGATTTGAGGTAAATATGTAGTTTATGTGATAATGTAAATTATTATCATAGATGATTGAATGTGTATGTCAAGACTCTGTTTAGCAGCACAGGTCACTTTAGTTTACAAAGATCGCAGTTGTTACTATTATAGGAGCTTTCATTCATAACAGGAGGAATCATTTACAACAAATTTATATCAATGCATAAAATGAAAAGAAAAATGACAAGCATGTGTTTTGAACCCCAAAATGAAACAGATGTTTTAAAGCACCAAATGATGCCCTGCTGTGTTTTTATATTGTGAGTCTGGCCTTGCATTTCAGCCCAGTCTGTGTGACCAGAACATGTGTTCATTTAAGCAGAATGTCCTGAATTTTTGGTCTGTTTCATACTTTTCTGTGTCTTAAGTTTGAGCAGTCTTATTAAGTTCATAAACTGGAAATAGTGCTGCATGAGTAGGGGTGGGCAGTATGACCAAAATTTAATATCACAATATGAGTCGTTTTATTTCGTGGTTACGATATATATTATTTTTGCTTTAAATAAGATCTTTATGATATCAAAATTTTTGATACCTTAGAAATTTCATAATTATTGTCACCAGTGTCAGTATCACAAAAAAACTAATACTAGCCTAAATTTGAAAAAAAGCTCACTAAAGACATGTAAACAGTCAGCAATTAAATAAAAATAAGAAACTAATTACAAGCAATAGGACAAAAGAACTACAGTAGAACAAATAAATAAGAAATGCTACATTGTATAAAGTGATTAAATGAATAAAACACTGCATATTCTTCACTGTGTAAATTAAATATATATTTCTTCTTATTAAAGTTACAAAAGTGATTTAGTCAAGAGCAGTGAAATATTTTCTCTCTTTTGTTGTCTAATTAACATGAATGACAGACAGCAGGAATACTAGACTGCTGTCACTTTAAGAGCTGCCTGAATCCAAAATACTGTTACACATGTGTTTTCTTTCTCAGCTGTTTGCTTTCGCTTGCAGAGATTGGCATTTTGACACATACAAGTGTGTGTATTTAACCGTTCAAGGCCAATAAAGCGGCAAAAATAGCTCAATACGCATGTTCAATACTTCTGCGCTCTATGAGCACCGTCTTCATGTGCGTTCAGACATTGTGTGCATATAGCGAAATTAGTTCTCTTTCACTGCTGATTTCGTTAAAATGCATAAAATGTCTTGTTTTAAAACCGCAATGCTGAAAAACACTTGCAAACAATACGTTTCAGTGACCACGTATAGCGCAACAACGTCACGTGAACGTTTAACCGCAACAGAGATGATAGTCCAAAATCTCTACTGTTTGTCAAATTTCTACCGGTTAATCGTGTCTAATGATATAGCTATAGCCCAGCCCTAGGCATGAGTATGTTTGTGTCTGTTTAGTGTTATTTAGTGTTCATCCATTCTGCTGATTTCACTCAGCAACAGCAACTTCCTACAATGCAGCATGGTCATATTGCACTTACAGGCTTGCAAAACATAATATAAACACACTCAAATTGTAGCTAAACTTAATAATAAAAAAAAAAATATTTTGGCTTGATCCCCTTTTGGATACAAATTTTGAGTGCGTTCCTGTGCAAAATTCACCAATATAATGCTAAAGTGTTGATTTGTGGTTGCTAGAGTGTGATGGGTGGAACTAGAACATTGCTATGCAGTTTCTAGGGTGATCAAGAGGTTTACAAGGGTATGCTTGTCCCAGGTCAAAAAAAAAAAGTACACCCAAGTCTCAGGTCCCTCTTTCATAGCAAGACTACAGAATATTATCGCCAGGTTAATATCATAAATCAAATTCTTTAGAAAAGGAGTAGCAGACTCTTTTCAACAAGCTGCATAGTTTAAGGTATACATATTTATAGCACAGACAGTGAGGAACAGGCTTTATTTGTCCCAAATGTTCATATTTAAGGAGTGGTCAGAATTTCAGCAAAGTTTTGCTGGCAAAAAAGTCAGTTGTCCTTCACAGTGTTAATGGTGATGCTTGACTTAGTAAGCACCATTATTGAGTCTTTAAGAAAGTTATATATAATAAAAAAATGACTTCAGAATACTGTTAAATCTTATTATGCAAAGGAAAAAACTTACATATGGCATGAAGAAAAAGGCCCATAGTAAAGGCCTGAGAGATGGAGAGAAGAAAGCAGAGAAGGATTAGAGTTGATGTGTTTTTATGAGGTGTAGACTGTACCTTATGGAGCTCTAAACAGGCCCAGCTGTAGTGAGATCTTTCCTGGATCACGCAGAACCCCTGTAGACACAGAGCCGCAGAATCATGTAGCTGTGTGTACACACTTTGAGAGTAAAACGACCCCCTGTAGATGTGCCTTCACATAAACAAACACACTCAGACTCATTTGAAACCTAATTTGCTGTTTCATGGCTCATGTTGTTCCAAAATGAGTATATTGGCACAAGTGTTCACAATGTGTTATGTTTCTCAGCTGCCTGATGTTTTCTGTTTATTATATAATGAAGTCCCGCTCTGTTTTTCTGTAACTTTCATTCTTCCTCTCTCGCTTGTCCAGATAACCGAATGATTAAAGTGAACGGGACACGGGAGCCTCTAGAATTTAAATCCCATCAGTGGTTTGGAGCCACAGTCAGGACCCACAAAGGCAAAGTGGTGGTAAGTGATGCTCAGAAACCTAATCCAGTTAAAGACCATTTGCAGTCATCCTCATGCTGGACGCATGCTTCCGTGCATTCATGGATGCGGTTGGAAACTCTACTCTTTATCAGTAAGTAGCTGCCCATCAATAGGTTTAATGCTGTTTAATAGCATTAGTGTTTCATTCATGAATGCATGGGAGCCAGAATCTGAGGTTCATTCATGAATGCATGGGAGTGTTGTTTTGGAGAAATATTTTGATAGGAAATGTGGCTCTGTTCTGTTACTGAGGGGGTTTTGGAAAATGTTGATTTGAGGTTGACCATGTGAGGTGGAGAACTGCTGATGTTTGAAAGAAAAAGCCCAGAGTTATTACATGAGGGAAGGCATGCTTCCCAAATGTGACTGTTGTTCTCCAAACAATCAAATATGGAAACATTTTGCTCTTTCAAGTGTTTTTATTCAGAAAATGACAGAAGACTAGATGTTTTTTTTATCTACAGCTCTGTTCTAAGTAGTCTCTTTATGTTGTCTACACCTATCAGTGCTGTTATTTACAGTGACATGGTGTTTTTGTGATTCTGTAGGCTTGTGCGCCCCTCTATCACTGGAGAACAGTGAAGGTCAACAGTGAGATGGATCCAGTGGGAACTTGTTATGTGGCTGTACAGAACTTCAGTGCCTATGCTGAGTATTCACCGTGTCGAACCAGTGAGTATTACACACACACACACACACACACACACACTGGTTTCCTTGTTTTATGGAGACATTCCATAGACATAGTGGTTTTTATAATGGACAGACTGTATTTTCTATCCCCTACCCCTAAACCTACCCCTCACACAAAACTTTCTGCTATTTTAGATTTTCATAGAACTTCATTCTGTATGGTTTATAAGCTATTTTCCTCATTGGGACAAAAAATATCCCCACAAGGTCCAAATTTACTGGTATTACTATGCTTGTGGGGACATTAGGTCCCCATAACTTAGGAAATATCAGGTACTCACACACACACACACACACACACACACATACACGCACACAAAGAAACAAACAGTGGCACAGGACCAGTGAGCATGCAGTTAACTTTAACTACTTGCAAAGATAAAAGGCATGTTTTTAAACTTTACTAATGTTTAGGATATCTCAGTTTGTTTAGAACAGAAACAAACTGCAAGGTGAAATTTCCTGTTCCCATGTGTGTTACATTTAAAAGTTTAGAAGATTGTGGTAAAAAAAAAAAAAAAAGATTTTTTTTAACTAAAATTCAGAATACTTTTAACAAAGATGCATTCAGTTGATCAAAAGTGATACTTTTACATAAATACTTATACATTGTTACAAAGAATTCAAATAAAATACATTTTGAGTATTTTAAATAAATGCTGCTCTTATTGAACTTTATAATTTATCAAAGAATCCTGAAAAAAATTGTTTTGCTTTCCACAAAACTATTAAGCAACACAACTGTATTCAACATTGATAATAAGAAATTTATTGAGCACCAAATCAGCATATTAGAATGATTTCTGAAGGATCATGTGACACTGAAGACTCTGGAGTAATGGCTGCTGACAATTCAGCTTAGTCATCAAAACAATAAATTACATTTTAAAATACATTAAAGTAGAAAACAGTTTTGTTAAATTGTAATATTATTTCACAATGTTACTGTTTTTACTATATTTTTGGCCAAATAAATGCAGCCTTGGTGAGCATGAGAGGATTCTTTCAAAAACATTTTAAAAATCTTACTGACCTCAAACTTTTGAACAGTAGTATAGCTGCATGGCATTTTTGTAAGAAAACTGTAATCACCAATTATATTTGGAATTATTCAGAAAGATTGCTCAAAAAATAGTCAAAATAGCATGAACTCAGAGCACTTTATGTTCGCAATATAGGCTATAAGTGTATGTAATATGGTCTGTGTTCATTTAGTGTGTTCACCTACATGCCAAAATTCTTGCATACCGCCCTGAACTGAATCAAGTTCTGCCCAAAGCCTGACAGAACCTATAAGCCAGTGGAACATGACAGGTTTTGGCACTGTTTGTTGCAATGCAAACAGCATAAATCTGTGTAATGAAGTATGCATGCTTTCGTTTCTCACCTGCATCATCCTCAGCTGCACAGACACACTCAGAGACTCCAGAAACAGCACCAAGAATAGTGACATTTCTTGGAGTGTTTACTGTACCTACGGTTACATATAACTAGTCGACTGTTTTTTCGGATGACTAGCCGACTAGCAAAAATGAGTAGCCGTGCCAGCTCTGCTTTTCACACAGAATCACAGATGTGTCCGCTTCTTCTTGGGCTGCCCAGTTGTGCCAGTTGCCAAAGATCAAAGGGGAAACTCACATGTTTATTTGAATGTAATTTCCTGCTTATTTCCTGTACTTTAAAGTCTCATTTACAGTTGATAAATTTACTCTAATTTCTTGTCGTCATATCAGATACACACATTCTCTTACATTTACATAGCATGCACATACACATACTGAGACATTGTGTATTAACAGTTAGTGTAGAGTTGAGTGGTATATTAATAATGATAACACTGCCTAATGTGTTCTGAGGGAAAATTATTATATGACACATGAGGCCATAATGACTGTGAATTACTTTCCTCATTCTTTGTCAAACAATTTCAAGTGCCAGCCGTCTCCCTGGCAGGTCAGCTAGAAGTCCCTGCCAAGACTCAGGGCAGAGATGCTCAGTGTTGATATAATCCAGCTTGTGTTCACTCTGCAATGGACAAACTCATGCATGCATGTATACACACATTTGCAAAGACAGTAGTATTGAGAAAATGTGAGAAATGAAATACTAAGTGAAGTCTGGCAGAGGAGTGAAAGAAGAGAAGCAGGGATGGAATGAGAAAGAGTGTTTATTGTATTTTTAGAGAACATGACGAGAACAGGGGTTGGGATTTGGAAGTGATGTTCCGCCTCGTTAACCCTCCCCAACTACTGTACGACACATTATAGCAACACACACAGGACAGAACTTACTGTACATCCTTGTTGATCCTGGAACAACATTCCTATTCTCCAATCAGATTTTAAGGTTAGATTTTGGCCTGGACGTGGCATTTAAATATCATTCTTATCAATCAGTCATCATCTTATGACTTATAGGTTGGTTATGGTTGGGTTTTGGATTAAGCATAGGGTTAGCACCATAGGTGCCACTTTATTTTATAAAGAACTGCAGACAGTTGCAAAGATTTGCACAGATTTGTTTTGTTACAAAATGGCTTTGCTCATGAATATGAATTGTTATATTTAATTGCTGAATATATAAAAAATAATCATATATACTATCTGACAAAAAAGTATAATATTTTAATATTAATATTAAATATAATAATAATAATAATTATTATTATTATTATTATATATAATAATATTATTTTTATATTATTTAATTAATATATTTAATATTTAAAAAATATTTCAGGTCCTTTTTTATTGCTGTGGCCATATGAGTTGGGCAGGGGATATATTATAGGGGGTATATTGGATATTTGTTGATGATTAATTTTTTCAATGTCAATGTAAGAAAAATTATAATTACTGTTACAACTCAATAAATGCATATTATAAATATACAGTATATTGTTAATATACTGTATTATTATTATTATTATTATTTTATTATTATAATAATTTATGGTTTTAATTCATAGTCTGTCTGATATATGATCATTCCAATATATTAATTAGGTAGTTCAAAGAGGAATTTAGAATTTAGATCTCATTTAACAATACTATGAAGTGTGAACTTTAACATTTCATTGCATCACATCATCTATTTACGTATATAGCCTGTTTTATAGATTTGTTTTTCGAAGTGCTCAAACTTTATATACTCAAGTCATATCCTAATGACTTGTATAACTGAAGTTGCTCTGATCTTTGTAGATAACCCGGACCCTGAAGGCCAGGGCTTCTGCCAGGCGGGCTTCAGTGTTGATTTCACTAAGGTAAGAAATCTCCCTCCTCAACCCTGTCTGTGTATTTCATCTTTATGATTACACACTCCTGTGTGACATGTTGTCCTGTGTTTTGTTCAAAATCTCAAAACAGTCACTTTCAGTTTTAAATAGAAATGCTTTTATGCATCACTTGACCCTTCATTCAATCAGGAAGAGGGCTTATTACTTATATACTCTTTTATCTCTACTTGTACAGTTGCTAGTAAGTCTTTCTCCATAATCCTGCTCAAAATGCACAATCAAACACACAGAAATAAACACAAACACATTTTTAAGGCCTGTGTTCTCATTTCTACCTTCTCTCCTATTTCCTCACTTGTTTTTTTCTCCTTCTTTCAGGAAGGGACTCTAGTTGTGGGAGGGCCAGGGAGTTTCTACTGGCAAGGTAACACACTTCTCCTCATTATTTTGTCTTTTCCATCATTCCATCCTTTTACAGAGTCTTTCTGAGTGAGATTGGCAGACACAAGTCTCTCATATCCCAGACTCACAGTCTCACAGGACCCCAAGAATCTTAGTTCCGTCCAACAAACTGACCAGGCTGACCCTTCCTCCACCTTCAGAGCAGAATAACAGACTCTCAAACGATGACACATCACCTCCCATGAGCCCTGTTACCAAAATAATCAGGGATTATCTCAGTGTGTTAGCGCTACCATTGCGGAGTCTGTTCAGCCAATCCGTGAAGTGTTCTGCCACAGTTCACTCATCACAGATGGGACACTGATAGCAGTAATATAGCGGTTGTGATAATAGAAGACAGAGAGAGGTCAATAAACTGCTTTTTCTGGTCAGTGGCTTTAATGTTGGCTCACCATTAGAGCTGTAATCATCGCTTTTAAACTCTAGTGAAAGCAGGTTAATGAATGCCTGCACTTCTTCACTTTTAGCCTGAATGATACGTTCTGCACAATCGGCAATGAAACGCATTTAAAGAGATTGCAGAACTCTGTACACCTGCATATGTTTAGTAGTGTTTATGTTAAGGATAAATAAATCAGCAAGTGTTTGGCCATTTTGAGACTATCAGCATCGACTCGTTAACAAAACTGGCAGTTCCTCTAAGTTGAGTTGAAAATCTGCTTTATTATGCTTTATTAATGCACCTTTTTACAAATAATTATATTGAATTTTGAGCAAATTTTGCATAAAATGTTTAATTTCTGTATTTTTAAATAATATAATTTAGTTATAATTACTATAATTGTAATATTTCTAAATCATAATTTTTGTATTATATTGCCCGTTAGCTAGCTTGATATTGTTATTAAAATCAAACATTGAAAAACACATTTCGATCAGCCAGTTGGTATGAGTGTGAGATTTTATGTGATGTATTGAGGATCCCACAGGTTGAGGTTCATGGAAATGGGAAATATCAGGGAATAAAAAAAAAGTCATGGAAATCAATAAAATCCTAAAGTTCAGGGCCAGATTTACTAACAGCTTGCGCCAGTGCAAACCATCTTTTGGCGTTAAAATATTACTGTCAGGAATTACTAAAGATGCGCAGTGAAGAATTAGCACTGAAAAGGCATGGACACAGTTATTTTTGTGCCTGTGTTTTGTGTTTTGCATTTGTGCTCCTCAAATTACTGGTATTGGCGCCATTATTTAACACCCCAAAAAAGCATGTCTTAAAGCAGGCACTAATTTGTGCTGCTTGTGGTAGATTGCACTGGTCATTATGGAAATGATCTGGCTGCATCTGTGTTCTTTAATGTGCAACTTAGAATTTTCCCTTCCCATCGACGCTTTTATGGAATTGTGCTCTAACGCTAATTTTCCCTGTTTAGTAAATCTGGCCCAAAACCTTAAAAATTTCTATTTTTTTTTTTTTTTTTTTTTTTTTTTTTTTTTTTAATGTTCCATTCTAATATATTTAATTAGCCATAAACTGCCTTTCGGAAGTGCAGTGTCTTTTTTAAAAAAAAATTTGATAGTTTTATCAATGATTTTGCACCTAATCCAAAAGGTGTGAGAAAGCTTCATGAATACATCTAACTGTATTGCTACACTCAGAAACTTTGTGGAATGGATGTTTGGCCTTGACCAAATGAGGTACAGCTAAATATTTTGTGGCCGGATGTATATATATAATTGTTTATGTGTCTGGATTTGGATCACAATGCTAGATGTTGATTGTTGTGTAATTGCAGTCGTATGTTAAGACATGAAAAGAGATTTGTTCAATCTTAAGACCCCCCACAGCCTGAACTCAGAGTCACGGCCCTTAATAAATACTAATAATACTGGGTTTCACGTCTCACATGTGTTACTGGTTTTTGTTTGTAATGGAGAGACAGATGACTTGAGATGATACAAAAATCTAATGTCAGACACAGGGCCTCTCATATACTTCATGCTGTGGACAAATACAGATGCATTAGAAGTTATGACCTGCCACTTGCTTTCTCTCCTCTCCTCTTTTCCCATGCTCAGACCTTCTTAACCTTTGCCTTTCATCATTTTTTGGGGGGAAAGACAGCAGATTTCTGTGAGGAGAAGTACCTCACATTGTGCCGTGTGTGTCCACAAAACAAATGCAAATTAATAGAGACGCATGTACACACAGACACACAGCTAAACACACACATTAAGAGAGATTAATGGTTGGGGTTCAGGTCAGGCTGTAGCCTGGTAGTAAAAGAGAGTAATGCGTTTATTGAACTTGAACAACAAAAATAGAAGACATTCCTCTCACTCTCACATCTTAATATGAGAACTTGCATCTGTGTTGATTTCTTCAGTGCTTGTGTAATCTAAATAGTTGCAGAATGACAAATCTGAATGTTATAAAAGTAATACAGGGAAGTTTTGACAGTTTTGGAGAGAAGTTGTGTCCCCTTTGAATGTTTTCATTTTGGTGTCTTTCTGCCTGTTCAGAATTCAGCTTCCGTCCTTGTATCAAATCCTCAATTAATGGGTCTATCCACAATAGCAGTGGCATTTCCACTGGAAAATCATTCAAATATGAGACTTATCAATCCTATGCTGCGTTAATTTTTTTTTCTTAATTCAAGGTCACAATAATTCATCTTGGAGAGAAATTAGAAATTAGAACGATACTATAAAAAAGATGTAATTGATATTAATATAATTTTATTACTATTATAACTGAATGTAATTATTTAACTATCAATTTTTTTCATACTTAAAACATGTAAAGAAAATGGCATAAAAATGGCATAAAAGAGGAATTTTCTTTTTAGAATATAAAAAATATATATAAAAAGATATTTTCAACTGAAAAAATGTAGAAACTCATAACCTTTAGCCTGGAAGTGTTTTTTTTTTTTTTCTCACACACTTATTCCTGATATTTTAGTGCATATGATTTCTGTAGGAATTCTGTACTTTACATTTTGTTTTGCCATCCAAAAATAAGTAACAACATCTGCCATAAAAATTGTACAATGTCTGTGATGCACATCAACACACACTGACACAAAATCAGTAGGCCTTTAAACTATTGTGTATTTATGTGTGTCTAGGTCAAGTGATCACTGCAGGTGTTGCAGAAATATTGAACGGCTATTCCCTGAAAACTATCCTGCGCAAAGTTCAGGGAGAGAAGCAGACTGTAGCTGCATCAGACACATATGATGACAGTTACCTAGGTAAGAGACGTTTGTGTGTGTTTGCCTTTGAAAGGTAAAGATGCTTTATGGGACTCCAGTGATTTGCTTTGGGGCCCTGTTTATGGGTCAGAGGACCAGCCCTCTGTCAATTTAATAAACACACGCACACACGAACACACATGAGCTTTTTTGGTGGAGGTTGAGGTAACCTTGACCCTCTGTCCCATAGCTCAGATCGGTGCTGAGTTTGTGCCTACTGATAACATTTCCATCTGGAACTTCAGACCTCAAAACACACATACGCACACACACACACAAACACAAATATTCCTTAAATATACACTTGAAAATCCTATGGGCATTTGCCCTGTACTGAAAGTAATCATCATCACAGCTGGACTGTCACGATGATAGTGCAATCGATAATAAACTAACCCAATTTGGTTGGCAGTAGCAAATGTTCCTCTGTCGCTCTGGTTTTCTTACGTTCTTTTTCTCTGTGTGGTAGGTTACTCTGTAGCAGTCGGAGAGTTCACAGGTGATTCGGAACAAGGTGAGAACTTTTAAACATTTTATATACGCAGACAATACAGATTAAAGGGATAATTCTATCATCATTTACTCACCCTCATGTCATACCAAACCTTTATGATTTTCTTTTTCTGCGGAACACAAAAGAAGATATTTTGAAAAATAAGAGTCTCTGTGGGCTCCAATGTTGTTTGGGACTCCATGTGTGGACAAAATGTTCTTTAAAATATCTTCTTTGCCAGTTTATCACATGTCGTAATGTAGCAGACCTCTATCTCGGACACATAAACAAACCTCTGCATCTTTTGTAGAGTTTGTGTATTAATGTGAGTGCATGAGAGAGAGCTCTGTCTCTGTGTGTGGTTGTGTGGATTTGTTGCTTACTGAGCTTTGATCGGACCCTTCAGCCTCAGACCACAATTACAGAGCACTCGCAGGATTCTGTCCCTGACATGCCACCCAGTGACAAACAGCCCATCTGTAGTCTGTCATCCCTCTCTAACACACACACATGTGTGCGCCCACATCGACTCATAAGCAATCATTAGCCTACCTATTCATCAAACAATACTGTCCTTTTTTGCTAACTGCCCACAATCCAGCTTAAACAGACTAAAATCTTGTATAAAATAATCTTGTGGCAATTATTATGCCATATAATAGAGTGCACCTAATGGAAAAGTACACATTTTAATTTTAAAAAGATATTTGTTTATATTTTCTACATTGTAAAAAAAGACAGTTAAGGTTTAAGTGAAAAAAAATGCAGCTGTGGTTGCCATATATTCACTGTAAAATAGTGTGACAGTGTTTCTAATATTGATATTACTGGTATCAGTAGCAGACTGTATATTTCATTAATGATGGTATCAGTGACTGTATATTTCATTAAGTGAGATGTTAAAGTACCTAACTTCCGAAATCTGGTGCCACAGTAGAAAACCACATAATGAAAAAGGGTTCATTGCAAGTGGTCTGTCCATAAAACATGGCCATATTTGTTTTTAAATGATACTTACATACTTGCATAGTGTGTAAACTAATGCAATAAACATTAACTAAATAATGCAGCAAGTATCAGCTTCATATAGTATTATCAACCAGCTCTTATCAGCTAAATGTGACTATAAGTCATGGAGATACTAAGATGTTATAAACATTAACATCCAGATGTTCTGCAAAAATTAAAATTATGTGTATTGTGAAAAGTGCTTTACGAGCACATTTGACTTAAATAACAGAAAATGTAACACAAAACACCCTAATTTACAAGTAAGAAGAAACAAAACTATTTAATGAAATATAATCATGTAATTTGTCTCACAGGGACTTTTGTCCACTGGTTTTCAACCTAAATTGTATTACTTGTATTACTATTATTGTATTACTTTACTAATTGTATTTACTTCCAAACACCATTTTACTGTAAAATGACATATAATATTATGTTAATGCATTCACAGTTTTTCCCTGTATATGGAAATGTATTAACAGGTTTTTATTGCTGAATTTTCAGTCTTTTTTCTGTTAAAATGACAAAAAAATTATAGTGTGTATTGATCATGGCAGCAGTAATTCATCAAATGATGATCATGAAGTCTGGCAGATTGCAGTAGTCTGCTGTGTCATCCACAAGTTACCACTCAAAACTGACCTGCAAAACAGAAAATGGTGACAAAATTGTGTTCAGCACTACTTTTGGGGGGGTATATGTGCTCAGTTACTTGATTTGCGCAATTCCTTTACCGAGTCAGACGTTAAAACAATGCAGACAGCATGCACAAATAATCAACGTTATCGGCGGTTTCAGTTCACTCTTCCCAGAATTCTCTCTCTGTCTTTCTCAGACATATGTTCTATCTGGTCTGGATTAGTGGTGAATCCAGAGAGGAGAGACATGCTGATCTCTTTTTATCAGAGTTTCATACATTGGCTTCTGCTGTGGCGCACTTTGCGGTCAAGGAAGGCGGGAAATTTGAGGTGGTGGGGGGAAGGGTCGAGGACGAGCGGGCTGCGATGGGTCCCTGGGAGCCTGGGAGATTTCGAGTTAGAAACGAGGCAGACTTTTGAACGGTCCCTCTCCGATCTCAGTGGGTGGGACAGATCCGACAGACAGCCGCAAACCCTCCCACCACATCACTATCTCCAAGATCATCCATCAGGCCTCAGACAGCCTGTCTCCTCCACTGTGTGTCCCTGTCTCTCTCTTCTAAATATTTATAATAAATGAGTGACTGACATGGTGTTGACAGAAACAAGATTAACAACACTCACACGTCTCACCTCACTGTTTAGCCTGAGATGCGCTAGATAAGTGGTTGTGAGTGTGGAAACGTTCACTCATACACACTCTTCTCAAAAGTATATGTTTTATTATTGTTGAGTGCTGAAGCACATCATTTGTTTCTTCAAACTCTGCAAGTCTAAAATATATAAACCTGCTGACGCATATGTAAATATCTCAGGTATGTTTACTGTATGCCTTTCTTATGTCCTCTATGCAGAACTGGTAGCAGGAGTACCTCGAGGGGCCCACAACTTTGGTTATGTAAGTATACAGTCCTAAACAGACTTTGTTTCCTGTGTTTCTGTCATGGTAAGATGTGGAATCAAAGGTCAAAGAGAAAGGTCAAGGGGGAAGGAAGAATGTGAGAAATGTTCGAGAGGTTAGTCACTACCTTTGTACTAAAAATGAACCATTTGTTTATTCAAATAAACTAAGTAAAGCTGTATGTTTTACAAAGACTGGTATTCCGATAAAACCTCATCACTTGTGTAAGTGCATGTGAGTTTCTCATCTGGATGTGATTTGAAGTCTTAAGAATGAATTCCCAATTAGGGCTGTAGCATCTAGGACGTAGGGGTGTCCCCTTTGGCCCTCAATTATACAGAATCATATTCAGCTGGATGGGCGGTTTGTGAAGCAGACAGTGAATTTGGGTCTTTTTTTTACTGCATGTTATATTTTTGGGTATTAGCTATATGTGGCTTTGTTTGATTTAGGATCTCAGTCATACGTGCCTAATAAAACATCCACTAAGATCAATCTGGATGTAATTATTAGAGTGCTAAATGGCTAACATGAGGAAAATCACTCTGGTTTGGAGTGGAGGACAGACATGTGGTCAGATACACAAGTCCTGCAGTACATCAGAATCATGACGATCTGTCATGAATGGAAACAGTGTTTTATTAGCACTAATACAATCTGACTTTTCTCTTATTGTAGGTGGCTGTGATCAATGCAACAAACCTGACGTTTATTCAGAATTTTACTGGGGAGCAGGTGAGTGATTGTTCAACCTTTGATTTGTTATATTAACTTCTGTTTTTAACATTTTTGTTTGATGTTTTTGTTAGTTAAACATGCTATTTTTTCACTATGAATAATTTGCAGGAGTTGTGGGTCAGTATTGAGTTGTGGAGAATGCAGCAGACCCCCACTTTTTGACATACTTTACTCTAATTGTGTATGATTGCTCCTCTATTGTAAACCAGAGAGCTAAAATGGCTCTTTTAGATAATGTAAGTGTGTAATGTGATTGCACATCTTGGTACATGCGCTTTGTCATTTGATGAATTTAATGTTGCCATAATCAATAGAAATTGTCTACCTGATCTCATGATGAAAACGTACCTGAGGGAACTTTTTCGCAAGACGCGAAATACGTAGCCTACCAATAAGTACATATAACTGCAGTTTCCAACAGAAATGAACACTAGAGGCGGTAAAACAGGTGGGAAAATGATTACAGCTGCATATGTTTCGCTTTCCGGATATAACAAGCTTGCTCTGTAGCTCAGCCAGCACGGAATTGGACTAAGGATGTGGAATCCTTAAATACGAATCCCGTCAAAAACATGACGAAAGAGCTGAAAGATGAGAGATCAAAAAACAAGCTAAAACGCCATGTTTGCGATTGTGTTTTTATGTCAAATTCGTTTTGTTCATACTATCGGGTAGGTTTAAGGCAAGGCAAGTTTATTTATATAGCACATTTCATATACAATGGTAATTCAAAGTGTAGGTGTAGTGCAGATGGTACGTTATTTTAAAACGTCACGGAGCATTAGACTTACAGTGCCACTCAACTGACATTACAAGTCAGAACTGCGGTGACATGTACAAAACCCAAGATGGCGGCGCGATCAGACGCAGCGGCTGCTCCGGGTTCCAAAGACGGTGCTTTTATGTCTTTTAATGTCGTCTGTTCGTCTCTAAATA
>JAFVLL020002431.1:0-15973 GCA_021397915.2 Tor tambroides | reverse complement strand
CTGCTGACAATTCAGCTTTGTCATCAAAGGAATAAATTATATTTTAAATACATTCAAACAGAAAACAGTTTTGATATTGTAGTAATATTTTGCAATTTTACTGTATTTACTTTATTTTTGGTCAAGTAAATGCAGCCTTGGTGAGCAAAAGAAGAATCTTTCAAAGACATTAAAAAAAAATCGTACTAATCCCAAACGTTTGAACGGTAGCATAGCTGCCTAACAGTTTTGTATAGAAAACTGTAATGGCCAATTATATTTCAAAGTATTCTGAAAAATTGCTCGGAAAAATAGAGTTAAAATGGCGTGAACTCAGAGCTTTATGTTCACAATGTAAGTTAGAAGTGTATCTAAGATGGTCTGTGTTCATTTAGTGTGTTCACCTACAAGCCAAAATTCTTGCATACCGCCCTGAAATGAATCAAGCTCTGCCCAAAGGCTGACAGAACCTATAAACCAGTGGGACATGACAGGTTTTGGCACTGTTCGTTGCAATGCAAACAGGATAAATATGTGTAATGAAGTATGCATGCTTTCGTTTCTCACCTGCATCATCCTCAGCTGCACACTGACACACTCACAGACTCTTTGTCAACGCATTGCTGGATGATCCAAAAAACAGCACCAAGAATACTGTCACTTCTTGAAGTGTTTTTTTTTTTTTTGGACATTTGTTGTACATACGCTTACATATTACTAGTCGACTTTTTTTTTTGATGACTAGCCGACTAGCAGACTAGCAAAAATGAGAAGTCATGCCAGCTCTGCTTTTCACACAGAATCACAGATGTGTCCACTGCTTCTTGGGCTACCCAGTTGTGCCCGTTGCCAAAGATCAAAGGGGAAACTCACATGTTTATTTTAATGTAATTTCCTGCTTATTTCCTGTACTTTAAAGTCTCATTCACAGTAATGGTAGCTAATAGAGTAAATATACTCTAATTTCTTTTCATCATATCAGCTACACATATTCTCTTAAATTTACACAGCACGCACATACACGTGTGGAGTGGATTAACAGTTAGTGTAGAGTTAAGTGGTATATTAATAATGATAATTTTGCCTAATGTGTTCAGAGGGAAAATTATTATATGAGACACGAGGCCATAATGACCGTGAATTACTTTCCTCATTCTTTGTCAAACAATTTCAAGTGCCAGCCGTCTCTCTGGCAGGTCAGCTAGGAGTCCCTGCCAAGACTCAGGGCAGAGATGCTCGGTGTTGATAAATTCCAGCTTGTTTTTGCTCTGCTATGAACACTCTCATTCATGCATGTATGTATACATACATTTGCAAAGACAGTAGTATTGAGAAAATGTGAGAAATGAAATACTAAGTGAAGTCTGGCAGAGGAGTGAAAGAAGAGAAGCAGGGATGGAATGAGAGAGTGTTTATTGTATTTTTAGGGAACAGGGGTTGGAATTTGGAAGTGATGTTCCACCTAATTAACCCTCCCCACCTACTGTACAATACATTATAGCAACACACACAGGACATAACTTACTGTACATCATACAGCATGTTCCTGGATCAACATCCTTGCTGGTCCTGGAACAACATTCCTATATTCCAATCAGATTTTAAGGTTAGATTTTGGCCTGGATGTGGCGTTTAAACATCATTCAATCAGTCATCTTCTTATGACTTAGAGGTTGGTTATGGTTGGGTTTGGGATTAAGCATAAGGTTATAGGTGCCACATTGTTTTACAAAGATCTGCAGACAGTTGGGAGGATTTCCACAGATTTGTGATGTCACGAAATGGCAATGGCTTTGCTCATGAATATGAATTGTGTTATAGGCTACTTAATTACTGAATATATTAAAAATAATCATATATATACTATCTGCCAAAAAGTATAATATTTTAAATAATAATAATAAGTATTATTATTATTAGATATATATATATATGTAACCTAAAAAATAAATGATTTTAGGGTTTTTTTTATTGCCGTGACCGTACAAGTGGGCAGGGGATATATTATACAGGGTATATTGGATATTTGTTGATTAATTTTTCAGCTTCAATGTAAGAGTGATTATAATTACTGTTACAACTTAATAAATGAAGTATTCCATTCCAGGTATTTTTAATAGGCCTATACAGTATATTGTTAATATACAGTATTATTATTTTAATATTATAATATTTTACTGTCTGATGTGTGATCATTCCAGTATATTCAGTAGTTAGGTCATTTTTAAAGAGGAATTTTTAAGTTCAGAGAAGAATTTAGATCGTCATATTTACATTTAATCTCATTTAACAATACTGTGAAGTGTGAACTTGTGAACTTTACATTTCATCGCATCACATCCTCCATTCACATATATATTTTACAGATTTGTCTTCAAAGTGCTGAAACTTTCTGTACTTAGTCATATCCTAATGACTTGTATTACTGAAGTTGCTCTGATCTTTGTAGATAACCCGGACCCCGAGGGCCAGGGATTCTGCCAGGCAGGCTTCAGCGTTGATTTCACTAAGGTAACAAATCTCCCTCCTCAACCCTGTCTGTGTATTTCATCTATATGATTACATACTTCTGTGTGACTTATCCTGCTTTTTGTTCAAAATCTCACAGCAGTCATTTCCAGTTTTAAGTGGAAATGCTTTTATGAATCACTTTGTCCCTTCATTCAGGCAGGATGAGGGCTTATTCCTTTTTATTTCTTTTATCTCTACTTATACTCTTTTATCTCTACTGTCTCTACTTGCTTGTAAGTTTTTCTCTATAATCCTGCTGAAAATGCACAAGCAAACAAACAGAAATAAACAAACCCATTTTTAAGGCCTGTGTCCTCATTTCTACCTTCTCTCCTATTTCCTTACTTGTTTTTTTCTCCATCTCTCAGGAAGGGACTCTGGTTGTGGGAGGGCCAGGGAGTTTCTACTGGCAAGGTAACACACTTCTCCTCATTATTTTGTCTTTTCCGTCATTCCATCCTTTTACAGAGTTTCTCTGAGTGAGATTGGCAGACAAAAGTCTCTCATATCCCAGACTCACAGTCTCGCAGGACCCCAAGAATCTCAGTTCCGTCCAACAAACTGACCAGGCTGACCCTTCCTCCACCTTCAGAGTAGAATAACAGACACTCAGAACGATGACACGTCACCTCCCATGAGTCCTGTTACCAAAATAATCAGGGATTATCTCAGTGTGTTAGCGCTACCATTTCTGAGTCTGTTCAGCCAATCAGTGAAGTGTTCTGCCGCAGTTCACTCATCACAGACGGGTCAGTGATAGCGGTAATATAGCGGTCGTGATAATAGAAGACAGAGAGAGGTCAATGAGCTCCTCTTTCTGGTCGGTGGCTTTAATGTTGGCTCACCATTAGAGCTGTAGTCATCGCTTTTAAACTCCAGTGAATGCAGGTTAATGAATGCCTGCACTTCTTCACTTTTAGCCTGAATTAGTCGTTCTGCACAATTGGCGATGAACTGCATTTAAAGAGAATGCAGAAATCTGTACACCTGCATATGTTTAGCGGTGTTTATGATAGGGATAAATAAATCAGCAAGTGTTGGGCCATTTAGAGACTGCCAGCATCAACTCATATGGCTGATTAACAAAACCGGCAGGTCCACTTTGAGTTGAGTTGAAAATCTACTAAGCTTTGTCAATGGATCTTTTTACAAATAATTATACAGAATTTTGAGCAAATATTGCATAAAATACTTATTTAATTTGCATAAAATATTTAATTTCTAATTAATGTATTTTACATTAATACATTAATTAATGCATTTTAAATAATATAATTTAGTTATAATTACTGTAATTCAAATGTTTCTAAATTATAATTTTTGTATTATATTGCCTGTTAGCGACTAATGCTGGCTTGATATTGGTAATAAAAATAAGCTATTGAAAAACACAGATTTTATGCGGTGTATTGAGATTCCCACAGTAATGAAAACCTGGAAAAATCAGGGAATTTAAAAAAAAAAAGTCAAAATCTTAAGTTTTTAAGACTTCATTTCTTAAGTTAATTTTTTCATTTCTTAAAAATTTATGTTCCACTCTAATATTTTAAATAGCCATAAACTGCCTTTTGGAAGCGCAGTGTCTTTAACATTTTTAATATTAAATTATCATTTTATCAATGATTTTTATAATTTGTGTTTATCCCATAATCATGAATGGCTGAAGAAGTGATAGAAAATATGCGTCAGAATACATCTTACTGTATTTCTTGTAATGAAATGCTCCTCTTAAAAATCTTTCAAAAATGTGTGGAATGGATGTTCGGCCCTGACCAAATGAGGCACAGCTAAATATTTTGTGGCCGGATGTATATGTAATTGTTTATGTGTCTGGATTTGGATCACAATGCTAGATGGTGATTGTTGTGTAATTGTAGTCGTATGTTAAGACAAGAAAACAGATTTGTTCAATTTTCAGACCCCCCACAGCCTGAACTCAGAGTCACGGCCCTTAATAAATACTAATAATACTGGGTTCCACGTCACGTCTCACATGTGTTATTGGTTTTTGTTTGTAATGGAGAGACAGATGACTTGAGATGACACAAAAATGTAATGTCAGACACAGGGTCTCTCTATCTCTCTCATATATTTCATACTGCGGACAAATACAGATGCATTAGAAGTTATGACCTGCCACTCGCTTTCTCTCCTCTCCTCTTTTCCCACGCTCAGTCCATCTTAACCTTTGCCTTTCATCATTTTTTTGGGGGGGGGGAAGACAACAGATTTCTGTGCGGAGAAAAAGTTCCATGTTGTGTCGTGTGTGTCCAACAAAACAAATGCAAATTAATAGAGAAGCATGCATGTACGCACAGACACACAGCTAAACACACACATTAAGAGAGATTAATGGTTGGGGTTCAGGTCAGTCTGTAGCCTGGTAGTAAAAGAGAGTAATGTGTTTATTGAACGTGAACAACAAAAATGGAAGACATTCCTCTCACTCTTACATCTTAATCTGAGAACTTGCATCTGTGTTGTTCTCCTCAGTGCTTGTTTAATGTAGATAGTTGCAGAATGACAAATCTGAATGTTGTGGAAGTAATACAGGGAGGTTTTAACAGTTTTAAGAGAAGTTGTGTCCCCTTTGAATGTTTCTGCCTGTTGAGAGTTAAGCTTCCATCCGTGGATCAAATCATCGATTAATGGACCATTCTGCAATAGCAGTGGTATTTCCACCGGAAAACATTTCAATTTTGAAGCTTATCAATCCTACATTAAACCTATGCAACATATTTTTTTTCTTAAATTAATTCAAGGTCACAATAATTCATCTTAGAATTAGAAAGATATTAGAAATTAGAAAAATATTACAAAAAAGATATCATTGATATATCATAGGTGATTGTCTTCAGAAACATTTTTTGTTATTCTGGTTGAAAGTCTCTTCACATCCTGATAGCAATCATTAAGTTAAGTGGTCTAAATGTATTTATCTGTATTTATATATTCTGTGGAAGGTGTAGGACCAAGAAATGTTCGCCCAATCAAAACGCTCGGTCCGAGCGTTTTAATTTTCTCTCCTACCTGCCTGTCAACGTATGTATTTGCATACCTCTGCGCACTCTGTTCGCGCAGACATGACACGTCATCAGCGCGTTCACGCACGCTATTGCAGACAGAGCGAGAATGGCAGGCAAACATCAACAACCCGATCTTTCTTCCTGGTATTGTAGTACATTTACTATCTGTGCTATTATGTTTTCTCACCGGTGAATGACACATGATGTAGTCCAGCGGTTCTCAATTGCAGTCCTCGCGCTCCCCGCTCTGCATATTTAGCTTAGTCTCGTTTAGTTAACACACCTGAATCAGATAACCAGCTCATTAGAAGAGAGCTACGTGCATGAACTGTGTTCCGATTGACATGCTCACTACACAGTGTTCATTGCTCCCTACTCCCTGAGCAGGGGAAAATCCGTTGAAGTTTATTTCACTTTGGAGCATTCATTCACGGATTTGCGCTGCACAGTGTCTTCACACACAGACAACACTTACTAGAGAGTGTGACATAATATACCTCTGTAAATAAATACATTTAGAATTCACGTCTAGCACACTTTAATTGCCCTTTAAATGAAACAACATATATGCTTGCTTTGAACTGGACCGTTGATGTAGCCTATTGTAGTAATTTAATGTTGTCTCTGGTATTCTGCTCTTTGAGCGTATGTGCGTTCAGGGGGCGTGGCTTTGGACGGCGATTGCAGGGAGGGTGGGACATTCGCTTTCAGTGCTATCAGGCTAAAGTTAGCATTTTCCAAGATCTCCGACGGCACCTTTAATATAATTTTTTAACTATTGTAGATGAATATAATTATTTAACTATCATTTTTTAAATATAAAAAATGGCATAAAAGGAAAAAAAATATTTTCCTTTTATAATATAAAAAGATATTTTCTGTTGAAAAAATTCACATGTAGAAACTCATGCCCTTAGCCTATAAGGCTTTTTTTTCACCAAAAAGAAAATTTTATTGCTGTTTTTATTCCTGTTGTTTTAGTGCATATGATTTCTACAGGAATTTTTGTACTTTACAGTTTGTTTTGCCATTCAAAAATAACAACAGTAACAACGTAACAACATCTGCCACCACAATTGTACAGTGTCTGTGATGCACATCAACACACACTGACGCAAAATCAGTAGGCCTATTTGGAAACTAATGTGTATTTGTGTTTGTTTAGGTCAAGTGATCACTGCAGGTGTTGCAGAAATATTGAATGGATATTCCCTAAAAACTATTCTGCGCAAAGTTCAGGGAGAGAAGCAGACTGTGGCTGCATCAGACGCATATGATGACAGTTACCTAGGTAAGAGACGTGTTTGTGTGTGTTTGCCTTTGAAAGGTAAAGATGCTTTATGGGACACCAGCGATTTGCAATGGGGCCCTGTTTATGGGTCAGAGGACCAGCCCTCTGTCAATTTAATAAACACATGCACATGAACACACATGAGCTTTTTTTGGTGGATGTTGAGGTAACCTTGACCCTCTGTCCCATAGCTCAATTCGGTGCTAAGTTTGTGCCTACTGATAACATTTCCATCTGGAACTACAGACCTCAAAACACTCATAGACACACACACACACACACACACACACACATTCTTTAAATACACACTTGTAAATCCTATGAACATTTTCCATGTACTGTAAGTAATCATCATCACAGCTGGACTGTCACGATAATGCAATCAATAATAAAATGATGAGATAAATCCAACATGAGTAAACATCGTTATTAAACTGACCCACTTTGGTTAGCAGCTTCAACTGTTCCTCTCACTGTAGTCGCTCTGGTTTTGATATGTTCTCTTTCTGTGTCTGGTAGGTTACTCTGTAGCAGTTGGAGAGTTCACAGGTGATTCGGAGCAAGGTGAGAACGTTTAAACCTTTTATATACGCAAATAATACAGATTAAAGGGATAGTTCACCCAAAAATTATAATTCTATCATCATTTACTCCATCATGTTGTTCTAAACCTGTATGATTTACTTTTTTCTGTGGAACACAGAAGACACCATGTGTAGACAGAACATTCTTTAAAATATCTTCTTTGCTAGTCACATGTTGTAATGTTCGGGTTGAGTACCAGACCTCTATCTCAGACACATAAACAAACCTCTGCATTTTTTGTAAAGTTTGTGTATTAATGTGAGTGCATGAGAGAGATCTCTGTCTCTGTGTGTGGTTGTTGTGTGGATTTGTTGCTTACTGAGCTTTGATCGGACCCTTCAGTATCAGACCATAATTACAGAGCACTCCCAGGATTCTGTCCCTGACATGCCACCCAGTGACAAACAGCCCATCTGCAGTCTGCCATCCCTCTCTAACACACACACACACACGTGTGCGCCCATACTGACTTATAAGCAATCATTAGCCTACCTATCCATCAGACAGTACCATTCTGCAAAACCCTGTTGCTTATTTACCAACCACTCACAATCCAGCTTGAACAGACTAAAATCTGGAATAAAATAATCTTGTGTGAATTATTATGCTACATAATAGAGTGCATCTAATTGAAAAGTACACATTTTAAATTTTCTACATTGTTAAAAAAAGCCAGTTAAGGTGAAAAAAATGCAGCTGTGGTTGCAGAAATTCACTGTAAAATACTGTGACAGTGTTTCTAATATTGCAGGACGGTATATTTCATTAGGTGATATGATGTTAAAATACCTATTTTTCAAAATCTGCTACTGATACAGATGCCACAATAGAAAACCACATAATGAATCAGAGTTAAATGCAAGTGGCCCATCCATGAAACGTGGTCATACTTGCTTTTAAATGGTACGTACTTACTTGCACAGGTTGATACAAACAAAGACAAAACGCCATCGCGGTAAAGTACATGACATTAAAATAATGCAATAAACGTTAACCAAATAATGCAATAATTATCAACTACATATCCTATTATCACCCAGCTCTAATCTGGTAAATGTGACTATAAGGCATGGAGATATAAGATATTATAAACATTAACATCATGATTTTCTGTAAAGCTGCTTTAAAATTGTGTGTATTGTGCTATAGAAGTAAATTTGACTTGAATAACAGAAATTGTAACACAAAACAACCTAATGTACAAATATGAAGAAACAAAACTGTTTGACGTAATATAATTATGTGATTTGTCCCACAGGGACTTTTGTCCATTTATTGGTACTGTAATTCAAATATTTTATGTTCAAATTTTACTTCGAAACATAATTTTACTGTAAAATTACATATAATGTGATCTTAATACATTCACAATTTTTTCCTGTATATGTGACCCTAGACCACAAAACCAGTCATAAGGGTCTTTTTTTTTATTTTATTTTTTTATTGAGATTTATACATTATCTGAAAGCTGAATAAATAACCTTTCTCCATTCATGTGTGGTTTGTTATAGGACAATATTTGGCCGAGATACAACTATTTGAAAATCTGGAATCCGAGGTTGCAGCAAAAATCTAAATATTGAGAAAATCACCTTTAAAGTTGTCCAAATGAAGTTCTTAGCAATGCATATTACTAAACAAAAATTAAGTTTTGTTATATTTACAGTAGGAAACTTACAAAATATCTTCATGTAACATGATTTTTACTTAATATCCTAATGATTTTTGGCATAAAAAATCGATAATTTTGACCCATACAATGTATTGGCTATTGCTACAAATATACCTGTGCTACTTATGACTGGTTTTGTGGTCCAAGGTCACATATGGTAATGTACTGATTACTGTATTGATCATGGCCGCAGTAATTCATCAAATGATGATTATGAAGTATGGCAAATTGCAATAGTCTGCTGTGTCATCCACAAGTTACCACTCAAAACAGAAAATGGTGACAAAATTGTGTTCAGCACCATTTTTGGGGGGTATATGTGCTCTGTTACTTGATTTGCGTAATTCTTTTAGCGAATCAGACGTTAAAACAATGCAGACAGCATGCACAAATAATTAACGCTATAGGCGGTTTCAGTTCATTCTTCTCAGAATTTCCTCTCTGACTTTCTCAGACATATGTTCTGTCTGGTCTGGATTAGTGGTGAATCCAGAGAGGAGAGACATGCTGATCTCTTTTTGTCAGAGTTTCATACATGGCCTTTGCTGTGGCACACTTTGCGGTCAAGGAAGGCGGGAAATTTGATGTGGCGGGGGGAAGGGTCGAGGATGAGCGGGGCTGCAATGGGTCCCTGGGAGTCTGGGAGATTTCGAGTTAGAAATGAGGCAGACTTTTGAACAGTCCCTCTCCGATCTCAGTGGGTGGGACAGATCCGACAGACAGCCGCAAACCCTCCCACCACATCACTATCTCCAAGATCATCCATCAGGCCTCAGACAGCCTCTGTCTCCTCCACTATGTGTCTTTCTCCTCTCCTCTCATAATAAATGAGTGACTGACATGGTGTTGACAGAGACGAGATTAACAACACTCACACGTCTCACCTCACTGTTTAGCCTGAGATACACTAGATAAGTGGTCGTGAGTGTGGAAACGTTCACTCATACACACTCTTCTCAAAACAAGAAAAGTGTATGTTTTATTATTGTTGAGTACTGAAGCACATCATTTGTTTCTTCAGACTCTGCAAGTCTAAAATATATAAACCTGCTGACGCATATGTAAATAGCTCAGATATGTTTACTGTATGCTTTTCTTATGTCCCCTATGCAGAATTGGTAGCAGGGGTACCTCGAGGGGCGCACAACTTTGGTTATGTAAGTATACAGTCCTTAACAGACTTTGTTTCCTGTGTTTCTGTCATGGTAAGACATGGAATCAAAGGTCAGAGGGAAAGGTCAAGGGGGAAGGAAGAATGTGAGAAATGTTCAAGAGGTTAGTCTCTACCTTTGTACTAAAATTTAAACATTTGTTTATTCAAATAAACTTAAAAAAAAAAAAGCTGTATGTTTTGCAAAGACTGGTATTCCGGTAAAACCTCGTCACTTTTGTAAGTGCATGTGAGTTTCTCATCTGGATGTGATTTGAAGTCTTAAGAAGGAATTCCGAATTCCCAATTAGGGCTGTAGCATCTAGGACGTAGGGGTGTCCCCTTTGGCCCTCAATTAAACAGAATCATATTCAGCTGGATGGGCGGTTTGTAAGGCAGACAGTGAATTTGGGTCTTTTTTTTACTGCATATTATATTCTTGGGTATTAGCCATATGTGGCTTTGATGATTTAGGATCTCAGTCATACGTGCCCCATAAAACATCCACTAAGATCAATCTGGATGTAATTATTAGAGTGCTAAATGCCTAACATGAGGAAAATCACTCTGGTTTGGCGTGGACGACAGACATATGGTCAAATACATAAGTCCTGCAGTACATCAGAATCATGACGATCTGTCATGAATGGAAATAGTGTTTTATTAGCACTAATTCAATCTGACTGTTCTCTTATTATAGGTGGCTGTGATCAATGCGACAAACCTGACTTTTATTCAGAATTTTACTGGGGAGCAGGTGAGTGACTGTCCAACCTTTCATTTGTTTTGTTTTTTTATTTCTTGTTTTTAAAATTTTAGTTTGATGTTTTTGTTCATTAACATGCTATTTGTTTACTATGAATTATTTGCAGGAGTTGTGGGTCAGTTCTAAGTTCTAAGTTGTGGAGAATACAGCAGCCACATTTTGACATACTTTACTATAATTGCATATTGCTCCTCCATTGTAAGCCAGAGAGCTAAAATGACTCTTTTAGATAGTCAAAGTTTGTAGTGTGACTGTACTGCATACCTGGTTATGTGCTCTTTGTCATTTGATGAATTTAATGCTGCCATAATCAATAGAAATTGCACAGAAACATCTCTTTTAAATGACTATTGTTGTTCTTTTGAGTTTTGCCTTCCACAGCCAATGGAAGCCAAAGCAAAATGTTATTTAATATATTTATGTCTGGCTAAACTGGAGCAAAGGAAGTTTTTGAATGAGACACAGACCTTTTAATTGCATTCTCTCCATCTCACATTTCTATTTCATATACAACTTTTTCTGGCAGATGGCCTCTTATTTTGGATACACCGTTGCAGTGACTGATCTAAATGGAGATGGGTAAGTCAACATGGAAATTAATGTCTAATGACATGCAAGGTCATAAAACAGTTGTTCTATTCAAGAGGTGGTGTTAAATGAGTGAGTCTGTGTACATTAATGTCATTCTTATGAAATCTATGTTTATCCAATGTGAGGAGCACATTCTGTAGTTGTAGTACTTAGGTGTTTCTCACGGACTGTCTGCATTGAAACAAGGCTTTCTTATCTGTCCGTATTATTTGTTTTGAGCTAATTTAATTTACCAGCTCACGCTGTATTTAGTTACAAGGTGTATTCAGAACTAAATAGAACTTGGACCATATAAATCATATAAATAGGACCATGAGGTTTTATATGGGCTTTGGCTTATTTAGACTCATGCATTAAGCTCTGGTTTACTTGACCTTTGTTTAAATGCTCACATCGTCCAAGAGGGAATTTGATATGTATAAAATTTGTTTCTAATTTGGTCTTATGAGGATACGAAACTTTGCTGACACATCAGCGCCAAAGCTCCTTCTCTTATGTCTGAAATGCTGACATATGTTAATGCCATTAACTGAAAGCCTTCCTTACCAGTGGTACATAGTTGAATACACAGTAAAACAGCAGTATACACAAAGAGCGAGCAGTTAAATGATACACCAGCAAGGACCAACGCACAGAGTGAATTACAGCTCATTACACTTATAGCTGTTGAAATGGCTCATTTGCTGGAAACAGGGAAAATCAGTCTCTAGTGTTGAAATCAATGTATCGTTTTTGTTGTTTTTTGGCTACTAAATGCTGAAACGTATAAATCCCAGTGATTTATTTTTAGATATTAAATAACATAACTTGGTTATATCTGTTATCTTAGTTCTAAGAAGTCTGAGAAGTACAAATGTGAATTTTTCTGCAACGTTTCATTCCATTTTCTCATTGGAATTCCACCACCATCTTTGTTGGTTTTAGTCCAGGTTATTCTCAAAATGCCCTGTTCTGAACTGTAGGAACATTTTGGTATTCCTCCATGAGTCCTCACACAGTCCAAAACACACTCCTAAATTCATATCTCCAAGCAAAATGTCTCTGTTTTATATTATCAGCATTTATAAGATTTATGCTTTATCCCCCGCCATGATACTGTCATGCGCTGGCTCGTCTTTGTCTTCTCTGATGGCTCATATTTTACAATGGTTCAGTGGTGCACTTCCTTGTATATTTTGCTGTCTTGTAACCTCAAGGGTGACGTCTTGTATGATACTTTGACTTCAAACATGTACTATAAAGCTGCAGGTCTTTATTCAGTTGTTAACCATCCATTCAGTTTCCAAGTAAAGCATCTTCAAAACAAATACATGTACAATTTATGTTACTTATGGGCCTCCAAAAATTCAAAACCTAGACGTGTTTGTGTCAAATTTGTGAATTTATGTGCACGCACAGGCTAGATGACGTGCTAGTTGGAGCTCCACTCTACATGGACCGTGAGTTTGAGAGTAAACCTCGTGAGGTGGGCCGTGTGTACTTGTATTTGCAAGAGGACGTGCTTCTCTTCTCCCCTCCAAACACACTCACTGGAACGCACCTGTTCGGCCGGTATGGAAGTGCCATCGCCCCTCTCGGTGATATCAACCAGGATGGCTACCTTGGTAAGTGTTTGTGTTAATGTAGTTTCAGAGTTTTGTCTTTCATGTTTCAGGAGTTTTTCCAAGGCCAGTGAGACAGAGGTTACATATACACCCATTTCCTACTTGTCTTTTTGTGTAGGATATCCTGTCTCTCTATCACACGCTTAAAATGTACAGTTCTAGCTAGGCAGGACGGGTCTGCATTTTCCTGTGAAGAGTTGGGTGTGAGTTTTTGAATGGAGGTCACATGGTTTATATTCCTGTTGCTATTCAACCACTAGTATTGCAAAATAAATAAATAAATAATGGTCAACAAAAAAATTATATGATTGAAAAATCTACAATAAATCAGATTTAAATAATTTAATAATTTAGAAATTTATATGAAACACTGTCATAAATGTAACAAAGAGTTTATAAATTTTAAATTCCAAATGTAAATTCACCCCCCAAAAAATATGAATTAAAGCTGAAATTGAAAATTTTGAGTATTTGAAATTTTGGTAAGAGCATTGTTGACCTGCCTGGGCACACAGAAAAGAACATTTTGTTGAGCCCTGTCTCAGTTTCTGTCCTGATCATCGCTAATTATGTTGTCATGGCAGCATTTCTCTATTTATTATGATTTTTCAGAGATCTTTCTGCATCTGAAAGAAACCAGGTGTTCATGGGTGGAGTTTAGACCAGACTAATCAGCCACAGATCATCTCCATCACTACAGACAGATTGAGTTGAGTTGTAGACAGAGGTTTTCTGTTTTGCTGGTCACTGTGTGTATGCGTGTGTGTGTGTGTGTGTGTGTGTGTGTGCGCGCACATGTGCAGTCTATGAATCAGCTCCATATGTTACTGTAACACAATCTGATATTTCAGTGTAATTTTAAAATGACACTTGATGTGGATGAAATTAAGATGAGGAGATGATGTCCATACATGAGATACAAGCCACCTGATTCTCTGATTTCCAAAAGCATGTTGTCATATAAGACTTTACAACTTATATGAAATGCCAGTGTGCTTAGAGACTCAAGTATTGTATATA
Source organism: Tor tambroides (assembly GCA_021397915.2). Lineage (NCBI taxonomy): Eukaryota > Metazoa > Chordata > Actinopteri > Cypriniformes > Cyprinidae > Tor > Tor tambroides. The sequence goes on along the minus strand of JAFVLL020002431.1, from coordinate 1,778 downwards.
ATGTGCCTGTGAGTCCTATGGTAACAAAACACACTTTGATTTATGCAGGGGTTCATTTTGTGGATTACTTATAGGTCTTGACTCATTTTTCTGGAAATGTAAAAGTATCACATTATGAGATGACGCTGCCTTGGAGTTTTGGAGAATAATGACTTAATCAATAACTGATATGGTCATAATGAATCTGATATCACACACTGTATCTCTGTTACACCAGCCATATGGCTGCACTGGTGAGATGAAGTGACAGTGTCTCTGTGTGCTTTTGTACTCCTGCTGTTTGAATTATTCTGTCTTATAGCTATTTGCTTGGCTTCTTTGCTCTGAGCTTTGTTTGTTCAGTTTTGTTGCTCTGTTTTCCCCTGGATGGATTTGCTTTTGAGAGAATACAGTAAGAGGCATCGCTTATGTGTGTGGCTAAACAGTCTGTAGTGTCTTGGTGTTTAGTGCTGGTTGTAGGCAGGCCCAGACAGAATCTGTACAGTTTTTTTTTTTTCTCTGAATTTGGGAGAAAATCTTTTAAAATCGATCATTTATCAAAGTACATTTAACAAAGCACATATAAGAGCTTATAATTGTAATTCCATTAGGGCCAGAAAATGAGATTAGGCGCTTGAGCATGACTTTACAATACATGTGTGTTATTTTTGGGCCCAATGGTTTCTTATGTCTGTAAAATGTCTGTTTCTCTCCACTGTGGCATGTAGTATATGTATGCAGTCCATTAAGGCCAAGCCACGCAATTAAGTATCTTGTAAAGTGTCATAATGAATTCGGTCTCATATATCTTATGCTGTTCTCTTTCGTCGACTGTCTGACTGTTAATGTTGGGGTCTTTGGGCACTGTGCCAGCTACTGTGCCCACTGCTAGAAAACAGGAAAAGGAAATGATCAAAAATCACCAACAACACGCGACGGATATTTATAGAGGAACTCGCCCAAGAGAAACAGTGAAACAGAGCATTATTTCATAGCTGACGCACGTGTGCACACACACGTCCCACTCACACACACACACGGTGGTCCAGTGGACGGAAATGAGCGCTTTCTTGTGGTGATGATTTTATTTTTCTAAGTTTAATTAAACTTTTCGTTCCTGTCTACCTCAGAACGGTTTTCTTAGCTCAGAAGATTTCCATGAGCACAAATTCCTCTCAGATCTGTCATTAGTCATGGGCTCTCTCTCTTTCCCTATTCTGTATCCTTTTATCCCTTTGTTTTTGTCAGTTCTTTGGAGTTTGACAGTTATTTTCATTACAGAGTGAGGACATAGATCGGGGATACTCAAAGCCTGGCCTATGCATGAAATTCAGCTCCCTGTGAGGATATCAGCAGACATAATTGTCCTCAACAACATCCATGTCCACACTACAACCAAGGACAAAAACCCTTTATATTCAGAAAGCCTGTGTACACCGCAGTGTTCGAATTGGGAGGGGGGGGGGGGCTGGGGGAGTCCTGGACCTCACAAATTGTATTATTGATTTTATACAACAGTTCAATAAACAAGAAGTTGATATTAATAGACTTACGTTTTAGGCAAATATCTTATTATTCTATTTGACTTTATTGATTAAAAGAATTTGAGCAAAAGGTAATGCACACTTCTAGAAAAAAAGGCTTTATAAAGGTAAAAATGTCCATAAAGGGTAAAAATCACTTTAAAATTGTTGGAAAAGATTAATTTCTGTCACCGCTGTGAACTGATCGCTCAGAATATGAAGAATATCAAAAACTTTATTAAATTTTTTTTTTTTTTTTTTTTTTTTTTTCCCGGC
>JAFVLL020002430.1:9588-28996 GCA_021397915.2 Tor tambroides | reverse complement strand
GCTATTCCTGCGGTTCCCGGATGTGCACCACTGAATTTTTTGCTGAATTTTAACCACTGCATTTGTGGCAGCAAATTTGGAAAGTGAAATAAAATGACCAAAATTTGCCTGTCGAATATTATACATCGTGTTTTTAAACAGACTGAATATTTTGGAAGTGAATTCTGGAAGGTGAATATGAATTATTGAATTTTTAATTATGAAAATGTGTGTGTGAAATATTTTGAATTGAAATATTCACAGCTTAAATGAACAACTATGTTAAATTTCAGGACCTAAAAATGCAAGCCCTGGAAATACAAAGCATTAAAATGCAAGCACTGTTAATTGCAATGCATCTTTATTTTCGATTTGTGGAATTCAGCATGCTTTATGTTTCAAAAACTATTGTCATTATTCTGCTTCCATACTTATAATCCACACAAACACACACATTCAAAGAAACACACACCAACCCCAAAGGCATCTGATAGAAAGATTCCCAGTTCTCCATAGCTGTCTATCCCTACTCTGACATGGCAATCCATGGCAGCCATGCTAACCCCTATCTATAATTGAAAGTCTCCAGTTGGAATGGCCTGCCTCCAACATTTGAAGTCTTGTCCTCAAAGCTTAAAGTTCTTGACATCTTCTTACCTGTGCCTTTGAAAGAGGGATATAGGTACATTTTGCTATATGTAACAATTATTTTAAGGTTTTAGGCAAAATGGTAACACTTTATTTTAAGGTGTCCTTGTTACACAAGTTACATGTACTTACTATTATAATAACAATAAATTCTGCATAATTACATGCAACTAACCCTAAACCAAACCCTCATTCTAAACCTAATCATATAGTAAGTATATGTAGGTAATTAATATTACTCAGTACTTAAATGTATAATTACACTGTAACAAGGACACCTTAAAATAAAGTGTAACCAGCAAAATCTTTAATTTAGTAATTGAGTCATCAAATTACACATACATTAATTTTTATATCAAAATTTTAGATTACATTTACCCTATATTGTGTGTTTGTGTATATGTGTGTGTGTGTGCCTGGTATTTCCTACGTTATGTATAACATATTGTGTATAGTAATACCAGTAAATTTTGGCCATGTGGGAACATTTGTTTATTTATTTATTTATTTATTTTATTATTTATTTATTTATTTATTTATTTATTTATTTTTTAGTCCCAGCTTTAAAAATCATACAGAACTATTTTGAAAACTAAAATAGCAGAATTTTCTCTGTGAGAAGTAGGTTTAGGGATAGGTTTAGGGGATCGAAAATACAGTTTGTACAGTTAAAAAAAAAAAATGTCTATGGAGAGTCCCCATAAAACATGGAATCCAGTGTTTGTATGTAAATTTATTATAAATTTTCACAATTTTTACTCTCCATTTAGATTTTTCGCTCTTCAACCAAATGGGACTGAGATGTCCATGTAGTCTCTCAGGAAATTGAAAATATGCAACTTATAATAATTGTTTTAGATTCAGAACATTTTTTTAAAATGATTTTAGTATAATGTCACATTGCAGGATAGCTGAAAAATTGTATTAATTAGAATTATTTTATGCAGCATTTCAGGTTTTATTCTATCCATACTATCCATTAACATTTAAAAAAAAAATTAAAATACATTCTTCAAATCAGATTATCATCGCTCTGTTTCTTTGTTTTCCAATTCCTTTGATTTTTCATTTATTGTGTTTTATTTTGCTATTTTCTATGCTGTTTTTAAATCGGAAGACACATGCTAATAATGCCAACAGAGTCCCTCCCCTCTGATTCAGCTGAGTGAGGGATGGCCTTCATCTCATTCTTTCCTCAGTAAAAGGATGAATGAAGTGTGTGGACCACAATGAATTTCGTACAACAAAGGGTGGTGGTTTGGATCTCCATATATCAAAGCAATATAAGACCACTCCCCATATCTTCAATAAGATTTTTTGGAGGGGAAAAAAAAAAATTCCAAATTAAGAGTAAGATTCCAAACATTCTCATCAAATGTTTTATCAAACTTTTACATAGATTTACTAGCCTACATCATAGATGTGCTGTATTGTTAAATTATGTTCTAAAATATCACAGTGGTTCAGTGATTTTGTATCTTTGTCAGTGTATTTTACTTTTCCCTACATATCACAGTCTAATTTTAGGTTGGAATATAGTTTTTCCGTGATGCGAGTATGCGTTTTCAGCTATGTGAAACATGGTCGCACCATGATGCATGGCTGGGCTCTTTTATCGGCACAGCTTTAGCGCTCTTGATAAGATAAACATCAAATCTCTGCAACTTAGCACACTTATCTACTCTACACAGTCAGCATAAACCAGCCGGGTGTCAATTTGTGCTGATTTATTTGATTATTTTTCCCTTTTTCTTTATTTTTTACTTATTCCCTTGTATTTTCTACTTATTCCCTTGTATTTTCAAACACTCTGGCCCTTATACCCCCCACTACAGGTGCCTTGGTTCTCTCCCAGTCTTTCTCCTCACCTCCTTCTCAGTAGGGGTACTCTAAATTATAGGGGCTCTTTAATGTTGCTGATGCGTGTGGGTTTGCTGCTAAAACCAGGTTGCCCAGTGGTGAATGAAATAGAGAGACATGAAATGTTTGTAACTCCCCTTGAAAACAGTGATTTTTTCCTGTCCCATTTCTGAAGTCTTAACCTTCTTCGAACTTATCCAACCATTAAAATCATACAACAGTATAAATTTTTTTGATATTATCTGTTGAACTGATACTCAATTTTGTGTAGTAAAATACTATTTTTAATTCATTTGAGAGAACTCATTTGTGTCATATTTAGCCCTATTTCCTATTTCCCCCCTCCAGAGTCCATTTGTACTCTCATTTGCTGTTTGGCAAGAGTTAATTTTAGATCCTCACTCTCAGACTTTGTCTCTCCTTCCACCCTCATGATGGTTCTGACTGATGGTGGCGCTATGGGGTGGTCTATGTCCTTGTGTGTGTATGGTAAGAACAGCATATTTAAGCTACTCTGTGCTCCTCCCTGTGCTGGGAGAGATAAACTAGGGCTGAGTAGGAAGGCGGACCCCTATCTGGCTGCTGGCAAGGACCCTTTAATTGGCAAAATGTAGATTTTTTTTGATCAGGCAGAGGATTAGACACCTTATCTGTCTGGAGTATCTTACACAGAGATGAAAAGGCTGCGCTGAATTACACATGCCAATTGACTCCCCCTGCGCACATTACTATAGTTACTCTCTCATACTCACTTTCCCTCTTGCTCTCCATCTTTTTATGCCTCTTGTCAGCTTTTCCTGCTTTTTTCATTGCGCTTTAGCAACTGACATGAGAAAAGAGAGCATGATTTATTAGTATGCGTTTGATAATGCTAAACGCTGTTGCGGATCCCGGAGCTTTATGAAATTGGCGTGAAAACAGGCACTTCTCATGCATGGCTGCATTTTAATAGTGCAGGCCGCGGCCTAGAAAAACTAGCCAGATAAGAAGACAATACAGATGAATTTAAGAGAACTGCAAATTAGGACAGTCATGCATGTGTGCACTATGATGAAAGGTGGTAATCTGAAAATATTCTGCTTCACACAGTCCATTTTGCTCAACAGTAATGTAGTAAAACAAAATTCATATCTGGAGTTATGCCCCAGTGTGTATGTGTTTGTATTTGCATGCAGCAAACAAATAAATGTAAGCATCTTGTTCCTTCCTACGAATCTAGGAGTCCCAGCGGTTGCTGGCAGGTCGAAGATGAATAGATCTCTCCTCGGAGCTGCGAGCATAGCATCAGCACCTGTTAGTCTATTTCCCTCAGCCGCAGCCACACTTGCTTACAACAACGCCATCATCCACTCAATAACCATTGCCATTACATCAGGCCATCAGGGCATTAGTGTCAACCCCCCTCCCGACACTTCCCTCTTTTCCTTTTCCATCCTTTTATAAGCATGGCCAGGTCATGCATCACGCACGACAGCATTAAGCTCATTTGTACAAGTGAGTGTACCAGCATTCAGGGATGTGTAGCAATCTCTCTCTTTGCCGCTCTTCATCTGCATTATTGAGCGACAGAGCCGGCAGACGGATCACATGCCACAGGGAATCCCTCTTGGAGTGAGGTATAAAAGGGAGGATGAAAGAGTAGTTTTAAATTGAGTGTTGACAAATATTCATTAATCCAAGAGGATGTACTCACGTTTGGGGGTTTTATTTGCTATTCTTAGACCTGTTTAAAATCTATGATTTCCAAAAATTTTGCTGAAAACTTTCCATATGTCTTTTAAAAGATCCTATGCCACTATTAGACATTGTAGCTAATTTAATTATGCATACATAACAAAAGAAAAAAGAAAACATATTTTCAAAAAATGCAAAGATTTGTGGTGTGCTTTTAGAAATGGTAATCTTATCAGTCTTGTTTAAGGAAATTATACGTACATTCTGATTGCATTTCTGAATTCTGTATTTAAGTTACTAACAAACAGTCTACTAAGTGACTGACAATTTTGAGTAGCTGATCAGATTTTTGAAATATTCACCTTATAAAAGCCAAAAGGACTGTGTTGATTAATTCATATTATATGGCAGTGCTGTTGAATTCTTGATTCATATTGGCCGACAAATTAAGGTGTTTCAGTTTCTGTAACTGGACAACGATGAAGTCTTGACCACTTTACATATCTTCAACACAATTATTTCGGTGAATTATTTCACCACCACAAAAGAACTTTGGCCAATTAAATCAGGATGAGCAAATCAGAATTAGATAAAAATGACAAATACATTCAAGGATAACATTCAAGCATACTTAATGGCTCAAGACATCATTACTAGCAATTAGTAACTGAGGCTTGATTGACTATTGTGAAATTGTAATGGCATCATGGGCTGTTTTTAAACAAGATTATGTACTAGTGGCGTAAAGGCAAAAGTATAAATCATTATTTACATTATTTATTTATATTCATTATGATGCTAGGGCATGCATATAGTGCACATGCTGTAAATTTCATCATCAGCATGTGTGTACTGCAAACATGCTGCCCAATTTTTTCAAACCATGCATACTCTGTACACTTAGCTCACACAAGCGTTTGTCACAGTTGAAAAAGAAACAACAACAAACTACTCACGAGGTAACAATAAACATCCCTGCTGACGAGTGCTTGTGTGAGGTGGTTAAAACTCATTACACTCTTGTTTAAATAGGTAAAAAGTCATTTTTATCAGTCATAACTTCTGGAGAGAAATAGTGCAGACATTGGACAAAGGTGAAACTTTGTAGTGCACGTGTCGACTGCCTGTATTCACGCACACTATTGAGTTGAGTATCCTTTAAAAGGCTATGCCTTTGGCTGTACATGTACGCTAAGCGTGTTTTATGGGTGAAAATAATTAGATGTTAAAACAAACTGAAGTCTGTTGGACAGTTGCCCTCAATTAAGGACATTCTCATGGTGATCATTTGCCGTAAAATCAACCATGTGATTGAAGTTTGTCTAAAAGGAAGTTTGAATGACAGTCCGACTTCGACTTCTAGTGATGTAAAAGTGCAAAAAAACAGAGTGTGCGCATACACACTCACTCGCGCACACACAAATGTGCATGTTCCTCACCCAAACTCTGTGAAAGTTTGGCTGCAACTGCAGCGAGGTGACAGGGAGGACTGTGATGCAGGCCGCCTTTGTGTCATGAAGAGGAATAGAGGATGAGCTCTGCTCTCTGTCTGTGCTGCCACCTCTCACTCTTTTTTTTAGAAGCTGTTTTACTCTGCCTTTTCTTGGCCTTCCTGCTGTCACTCTGGTCTGTCCGCTCTTCTGCTCTGTATGTGAGGCAAGTCAACTCACTGACTGTCTTTCTTTTTCTGTTTTGTCTTTGTCTTTTGGCTTGTCTGTCTGTCTTTCTCTTGTATTTTCTTCCCTGTCTTCCATCCAAGATTTTCTGTCTCTTGCGGAGATGCTCCATTGCTTTGGAATTCATTAATCCCGCTCACTTATGTTCAGGATATTGTCTGTCCCTTTGAAATCAAATGGCTTCAGGACAGGAAAAGCACTCATAAGTGCTGCACACTGTTGTCTTTGTGTGGATGCCAGATGTTGACTTCATCTGCTCAGTTTGCATGAAAATGTGTGTTTTCCTTTGAAACCTTCAACTCTTCACAAATCCTTCACTGTGTGCATGTGTGTGTGTGTGTGACAGAGACGGCCAGATGAAAAAAAAAAAAAAAAAAGGTTACATAGAGAAAATGAGAAGGACCTAAGCAGAGGCAGCATGTTGAGAGAAAGATAGAAGAAACGCAACAGGGAACCGATGGCTTGAAGGAAAGAAAAATGGCAAATGAAAGAGAAAGAGAGGAAGTATTGGGGTTTGGCTAAGCCAGAGGTGACAGTATCAACAAGAGGGTTGAATAAAGGTGCTAGGCTGCAGTTGGAAAGCTCTGGCATTAGAGATGCTTTCACTAAACTTTCGATATCTTTCACCCCAAATGCATCCCCCACTCTTGCTCCACCCCTCCCGAAGCCTTAGATTGAAAGTTGCCACAGTAGCACAACTGTCAGCACTTGTCATGGCAAGGCCATAGGCCTATAGTGATGGGAAGTGACAGGGTTTTATTTGAAATCCCGTTTAAATCGGACACTGAGACTCACAAACCATGCACACTCACAGCAGACTGAGCATACTGAGCAGATGAGAGAGAGAGAGTGGAGAGAGAAAAAATAGAAGAAAAGGAAATTGAAAGATGACAAATGAAAAAGAATAACGGTGTGAGGAGAGGCAGGGATTTATAAAAACAATTAAAAGAAAGAAAAGATCATACAGATGTCTGAATGGCTTCATGCGAAACTAACCAGAAAAAAAAAAAAAAAGTTTTAACAATTACTTTTCACAAACATTCAAACACAAATACTCGATTATGGAAATGTTTTCCAATAAAATAAAAGTAATTGAAAGTAACTAAATGATTATAAATCTCATAAAGCCCATTTCCGCCACATACAGTATATAAAAGGATCATGATCTGGTAAATCACAATGACATAAAAAGTCAAAATTATGACATACTAAGTAAAAATTATGTTTTTGTGTGTGTGTGTGTGTGTGTGGTTATAACTGGCCTTGTATCTTACAATTTTGACTTTTTATATTATAATTATGATTTAATATGTCATGATTTCGACTTTTTATGTCATAATTTTGACTTCTGACTATTTTGGACTTTTTATGTTACCATTTCAACTTTTTAATCTCATAAGTATGATTTAGTATGTTATAATTTCAGATTTTTATGACATAATTATTTTATGTCAAAGAATGTTTTTTTTATTATTATTATTATTATTATTATTTATGTGGCAGAAATTGGTTTCTATACAAACTGCATGTAAAGCCTGGCAAAAGACTGAAGACAAAGACAGGCTCATGTAGATGTCTGAGTAGCTTCTTTTAATTTTAAACAGGCGTTTCAATGTTGATCCAGATGGCTCTGTAAGTTCCCTTAAAGACTACTGCTGCTGACCAGTAGAAAAGACACTTTAACCTTTGACATCCTCCTTAGTGTAAACCTTAGTTTTATAATGTAAAATATTACATAGATATAATTAATGTGTTAAAGTGTGCAGTGGCTAAGTGGTTGATGAGCAGTTGTTTAAGACTCAATTTTGTGATCCTGAGGCCCTCTAGTGGCACAATAATGTCATTGCATATTTCACCTACAAAGTAGATGGGTTAGTAAGATGCAGATTCTATTTAGAAGTGTACAACTCTTTGTTAATGTAAATGTAAGCAAAAAAAATTTCATCAGAGCATAACATAGCATGATAAATGTCTTTAACATGAACTCTGACCTTCTTTTCCTCTCACAGCACATAAATAATGATCACATCCATGGAGAAAAGAAGGAGTTTGTGTGTCGCTGGGAGGAATGTTCAAGAGAGCAGAAACCATTTAAGGCCCAGTACATGCTGGTAGTGCACATGCGAAGACATACAGGAGAGAAGCCTCATAAATGCACGGTGAGAATTATATTAAATGCATTTGCTATTTTTTGTTTTCAGACACTAATTTCTGTAGGTAGGACAACTTTTGATATGGGCTTACCTGAGAAGCTACCTGCTTAAACAGACTTGGTCTGTCTAGAACAAATCAGTGTAACTGTGTGTCCGTTTCTCTCTCAGTTTGAAGGCTGTTCAAAGGCCTACTCCAGACTGGAGAACCTGAAGACACATTTGCGTTCACACACAGGAGAGAAACCCTATGTGTGTGAACATGAAGGCTGCAACAAAGCTTTTTCCAATGCGTCAGACCGAGCCAAACACCAGAATCGCACACACTCCAATGAGGTAATTCACACACATGAATATACCAAGTATTAAACAAGGTATTTTGCTTATAACACTCTCAGGTTTGAACAAGAGGAAATTATAGTCAACATGAAATCAAAATTGACCCTATTTACTTCATTATTACATGTTCCTGGTCTTATTGTGAACAATTAAACTGTTCACATTGTTGCAACAGGAAAAAACAGTGCCTTTAATAAAGTAGACTTTTCTTCTAAAATGTGATGGCATGCTCCAACTCTAGAACATTGCATTTTGGCTGACATCACCAAGCTGTTTTGTTTTTCAGCACTTTCAACTCCAAATTACATCCCATCCTAATTTTATTGTTGAATATAATTTTCACTCAAAATAAATCAAATGTTTGAAATTGGTTGCAACTACCAATCATGTCGACTTTAAGTTATTAAAAGAGTTATCAGACATTTATTTCTATAACGTGCCAATGCTCCCTCTCTCTTTATTTCTCTCAGAAACCCTATGTGTGTAAAATCCCTGGTTGCACTAAACGATACACTGATCCCAGCTCTTTACGGAAACATGTTAAGACTGTACATGGTCCTGAAGCACATGTCACCAAGAAACAGCGTGGGGATACATACCCACGTCCCCCACCTCAGCCCCGAGAGCCTGGAGGTAATGGACAAGGTCAGTCACCAGGACAACTGCCTCTCAGAGCGATCACTGACCAAAGGGAGTATAACCATGCTACCTTGAAACAGGACGAATGTCTACAAGTCAAGTCAATCAAAACAGAGAAGCCCATGGTAAGCCTCCTTCCATGTTAAAAACAAATTAAAACAAAAAAAGATGGTGTGCTATGCTAAAGTTTCAACTCCATAAATAGCTAACCTTTTAAAAAAACTAACCTTTTATGTCTTTTGTCTTACTAATATTTACCTCTTCCTTACCAGGTTTCATAACTGCTCAGCTAATACTCGCTTACAGCCAGCTACATCTTGCCATGCATGTTCAAATTAATAACTGAATCTTTTTTGTCCACTACCACATGCATTACTTTTCCTCTCTTACTAAGGACAGTGGGTGATCAGGTGAGAATGGTGACATCATTATAGGTCTGATCTTTTGCTTTTTCACTGCTCATTCTGTCCTTTCAATTCTGGGCCATCTGGAACAACTATTCAGTCAATGGTCAACAGCATCATGTCATTTCTTACATTATTATTTGCAATGTTGTTTTATTTGTAGCATGGCGCATACTTTGTTGTCACAATATTGTTGCCTATGGTCACATGAGTATTATATCAGCTTGCATGATAAAGCTGCCTCTAGTAACTGTATGTGTATTCAACTCAGCAACTTGGTTTTAAATCAGTGAGCTGTGTCTGCACTTGTGGTTTCATTGTGTTCCGGTTCATTCTTTAGGTCTATGTTGAGAAAACAGCTCATTTGTAATCACAAAGAAAAATACAAGTTTTCTTGCACGACTACTAACAAGACAGCTCATTCTTTAGCGACCATTATCCATTTGCAACACAGACAACAACCTGTTAGGACCCAACAACTCTAAAGGGAGACCATTGTCCATGTGGCCTGTTTTCTTAAAATGGGGCAAACAAGCTTACCTATACTCCCACTGCTGGTTATGTAGTTCTGGTATTAACAGCTGCTGAGCATGAGAAAACCAGTTTCTCACACTTCTGTGATTCACTTCAGCTTACATTCTCTGCAAAAGTGGAGGTGAATGTTATTCAAAGAGTGTTTTTATGTAGACAGCAAAATACATTTGGCATAAAAATATAGAAAGTGTGTAAAAGTTACTGCTCACATTAACTACATATACTCTTACAGAGATTCTCTGTCCTGCAGAGTTAGCGCCAATCCTAATCAAACACCTGAACCAGATAATCAAGGTCTTCAAGATAGTTTGAAAATTACAGGTAGGACAGTGGGTCTCCAGGGGTAGGGTTGCAGACCTTGATTCTATTAGGTGTTATTACATGCCAGGATATGAGAAATTTTGTCAACATGGCATTTCACTCTCCTTGTTGCATGCATCCATTTCACCTGTAAAAATGTGCCAGAAGATCGGGATTGTTTTTTTTTTTTTTGTGATAAATTGAATAAAATTTAAAATATATGTTCTCTCTTGTCTTCCCCTCTTAGACGTCTCAGCCAAGCACTGGCGGTCAGAATGCTGTCTGGCAGTGACCGATCTGCAGCAGCCCCCCATATGGCCAGCGGAGTCAGGCATGCTGTGAACAGCATTGGGCTTGCGGGGGAGGAGGCAGTGCTTAAGGACCAGGAAAATGAAGAGGAAGATGAGGAAGGAGAGGGAGAGGAGGAGGATGCCCCCATTATGGACTCTACAGTATCCACTGCAACAACCACGGTGGCAACACTAGCTTTGCAGACTCGCCGAAGTGTAGGACGGCCCCTACGCTGGATGGAGCATGTTAAGATGGAGAGGTTAAGGCAGGTGAATGGAGCTGTGCCTAGGCTAGGACATATGTCCCCAACACCGCCCCCTAAAGGCCAGGCCCTGCCTGCCCTCACAGGAAAGGGTAAGTCTGAGGGTGTACTCACACTAGGCAATCTGAACCATACCTGAGCACGTCTGACCCCCAAAGTACAGTTCAATTGACTAGTGTTCCCTGGCCCGCTTGAAGAGGTGGGCTCAGACACGGTTCATATAGTATGAGCGCTAACAATGCCGAGACACATGACATCAATTATGCAGCTGTTCCATTTAACCAATATCTCTTAAGCAATCTATCAACCAAGATCTATTAAATAACATATTACGCATTTGTGAGAGGACCATATGCTACTGCACCCCAAATGGCTCAAAATAATAAGCCACAGACTATATTACGATGTATTCTGTTATGCTGAGTGAGAGTGCTCTTGATCCTGTTTTCTTCAAAACAATTGCATCATAAAGACGTGCTCAGGCCCGGAACATTAAAGTGCAATATGAATGCAAGCTAACAGGGGTTTGGGGAGGGGGTACAATCATGTTTGGGGATGGTACATCTTTACTTTCAGAGCTTTCTCAATATACTGAACTTTAGACATTTAAAGGGTTAGGTCATCCAAACATGAAAACTAAGTCATCATTTACTCACCCTGATGCTGTTTAAATGCCGTATAGCCTTCTTTTTCGGACCATAAAAGGAGAAATCAGGACAGTTTTGAGAAATCAAGATTAATAAGACGTGACAAAAAATACAGTACAATCCATGTACTTTATTTCTTAATTTTTCAGTTTTATTTACAGTTTGATTTTTGGATTAACTTACCCATTAATGTCTAATTATGACTATAATTGCATCATAATAATAACGTTAACCTCTCCTAATAAGAGTATTTCTCATTCTATTAGGTTCATGCCTTGGTAGGAGTAGTTCTGTGGGGGTTCCCCAGCCTCCCCTACGTCCTGAGCCGTCCAAAACAGAGCTGACAGTGTTAAATTTGCTGCGTGAGCGCCGGGACAGCAGTGGCAGCAACACCAGCTCGGCTTACCTGAGCAGCAGTCGTCGCTCCTCTGGCATCTCCCCCTGCTTCTCCAGCCGCCGTTCTAGCCAGGCCTCGCAGTCTGAGCTCAGCCACCATCGGCGTATTCACAATCTCAGTGCCACTGACTCTTATGACCCTATCTCTACTGATGCCTCACGACGCTCCAGTGAAGCCAGCCAAAGCGGAGGTCGAGGAAGTTCAGGTGGGATGGTGTACAGTGGAAGTGGAGGTATTGGAGGAAGTGGGATGGGGGCAAGAGGTGTTCTCAACCTCACTCCGGCTCAGCACTATCATCTAAAGGCCAAGTATGCCGCTGCTACAGGTGGGCCTCCTCCCACACCCTTGCCAAACATGGAGCACATGAGCCTAAAGACTCGTCTGGCTTTGATGGAAGATAAACAGAACATGGGCCAACTTACACTACCACCACTGGTCAGGCCACGTCACTGTAGTGATGGTATGCACAACTTACATGTCAGTCAAGCAGTGTATCAACGAAGGGGACTGTATCCTATTGAAGGTCCAGGGAATAGTGATCGAAGAGCCAGTGACCCTGTGCGCACACGGGATACTAGTGCTTTTGGCTTACCACAGTTACAGCGTTTCAGCAGTTTAAACAACATGAATTCATTACCCCATATTGCTGATAATCATTATTTAGATGGAGAAGATAACAGTATGAGCTTCCAGAACTACATCTTTCAGAAGAATCTACACTCACCTTGCCCTCCCAGCATCATGGAGCAATCAGCACTTGAGGACTTGGCAATGAACCAAGATGGTCTTCTGTTACATGTTGATGAAGACATTCTGCCGGATGACTTGGTGCAGTATCTTCATTCCCAAGATCAAGAATCGGGTCACAACCAAGACAACTATAGCAGTGATTCTAGTCCCCATAGAACCAGTTTTGACCAGGGTACTGCAGATGTCCAGAACTTCCTCAACCCACAACAGCAACAGGAGGAGACAGAAGGGGAAAGCACTAGTAAAGATATAATGCCTATCCAGTGGAATGAAGTGACCTCTGGTAGTGCTGATGTTTCTCCTCCCAGGCAGCAGTCTCAGAGGTGCGGAAGATGGTCAGACAAGAGTGGCATAGTGAGCAACGCCTTTGGTTGCTTTGGAAACATGTTTGTGCAGCAACAACTGCATACAGAGTTCATGGATCAACACTCAACTTTTTGTAGAGATGGTGTCCAACACAGATGCATACATCCAGAGCAGCATCAACAAATTGCAAATCCATCCCCACAACAGTCCAGGACAAATCCAGGCATTAAGACTGAGTCTTCTTCAACCTCCAAACTGGAATCAAGGCCCAGCAACTTTGGTCGACCAGACTTCTCTCATATCTCTTTGGGCTCCCTCCGTCCTAGCTATATCCAGCAGACAACTATATCCCAAAATAACCTTGAGCAAAATCAAACAATAACACATCAAATCAGCAGCAACCTTTTGTTGCAAGGACCAGCTAACTGCAGTTTGTCTCCGGCAACCCTACTGCTTCACCAGGCCCAACCTCCTATGACTCACCCACCTGTCAATAGTGGCCATAGAGACTTATATCGCACACAACCCTACTTCATTCAGCAGGTTATCAATGGTCATAATGCATATTCATGCCAGCAGCAAAGCTTGAGGATTGGAAATGGAACCAATTGCTCTCTTGCAAATCAGGTTTCAGGACTTAAGCTTGAGGCAGATGATTACCTTCAAACCAACACTTGCTTTTCTATCCAGCAACAAAAGCCTGTGTTTATCGCTAAGTGTTTTGACATGGCCAAAACTTCATCTTCTCATGACATAGCACAGTCATGTTTAATGGAGTCCTTGACAGATGAGACAGAAACACCTTCTGAGACCCTTCTGTCCCTTGGGGTTGATCAGGTGACCAGTACGGTAGAAGAAAGCCTTGGTGTCTTAGATAATGTTGGTTTAGATATTTGTTCCATCCTTGAGGATGGTTATGAGCAAGGTAGTGTGGTGTCTGACATAATCAGTCCCAGTTTTTTCCAGGGTCTGTCTAGAACTTCCTCTCGGCTGACTACTCCTCGTGTTTCAGCTCCATTTCATCCAGGCACTAACAATATGGCTATTGGTGACATGAGCTCCCTCCTCACCACCCTTGCAGAAGAGAGCAATTTTCTGGCTATTATGCATTAATCTGTGCACTCCCCCTCTAAAAATTTTTTACGCTGTTATAGATCAGACAAATTTAACAAACTTGTTTATGTAATGTAAAGATGTGGAATGAGTAAGAAAGTTATTGCTTTATACTCATTAAAATAGTTTATTAGGTGATGTTGACAAAGAGTTGGTACACAATCTTGAATCTGTCTTTTCTTCCTAGAGGCAGTGACCAATAGAACCATTCCATTTCTGGAATAGAGGGTATTTTTAAAGCCTTTCTTTTATGTTGTTATATGATGATGACAGATGGAGACACTGGTCTTCTTTTCATCACATTAAAACAGTATTCTCTTTGTTGTTGTTGATATTATGTTTTTTTTTCTTGTTTTTTATGTTGTAGCTACAAGTGCATGATAATTTTCTTATTAAGTGTACACAGTGTTCACTAAACTGAGTAGGTTAACCCATTGTATCTTTATTGTTGAGTGCATTGCATACTACAAAAATGAATATGCACAGTCTTAACTGTCATCAGGTCAAGACAGGGTCGAATATCAATCTTAGTAGGCCCAAGTGTCATATTTTGATTATTCTAAATGTCTTTTTAAGTGTCTTATATCAGCAATGTTGCAGTGATTATATGAGTCTTACCAAATGTTGTTGACCAATTTTTCCCAACATGGCAAGTAAGAGGGACCACTTTATGTAAGGGTATGACAAATATAGAGCAAAATGCTAGAGCTGACCATTTAATATCTTGATTATACTGACTGCATCCTTGTAAATAAATTTGAATATTTTTCTTATTTTTTTATATTGCAAAAATGTACATTTTGCATAATTTTGATCAGATTGTTAATGACTGGCACTAATGTTACAGTTTTTTACGATTGCTTAGGCACGATTTTAAAAACAAGGCTCGTTTTGTCAAAATACTACACACAGTTCACACATCTACACACACAAGTAGCAGAACATCTCAGATCTTTTGCAAAATGAAACACTTCATTCAGAACTTTACAATAATTTAACAAAACCCAGTTTCAGTACCGTATGATACACACATGGTCCATACAGTCGGATTCTGTTTGAACCACTTACACACTGCTGTGCTCAATCTTAAACACTTGTAACATTTCTACCTTTCTAATGATACAGTCTGGGTTTGATTTTTAAAAAAAAAAATTTTTAGATATTGTTAAAGAACATTAATTGACCAAACACAATACAAGAGACAAGTGTTGCACACTGATGAAAGTATTTATTTCTCACCACATTGTAAAACTTCTTCCACATCACTGCAATTAGCTGAAAATCAGAACATATTCTAAATACAATATAGTACATAAACTTTAAGTATAGTACATAACTAAAACAAACAAAACACCTTAGCATTAAGGAAGGATATGGCCACTGGGTCATGACATCATTAGGGCAATGTCCTCCTCGAAAAAACAGCAAGGGAGGAATCTTCTCAATGTATGACTTCATCCTTGCCCAGACTCTGCATCTATTAGGTCACAGGCCTCCTCCATAGCTTGAATGAAGGGGTATAACAGGGCTTTATATTTTGCAACCTTCCACTGCCATGTGGAAGGAAAAAAGGAAAGGAAGGGAGAGTGTTGGGGAGGTACTGGAATAATGGAAATGTTTCTGGTTGCATTAGTCTAATACCTAGTCTGTCCAGCATTAGTCTGTCTAAAAATGTGAGAAATGTGTTGTAAGGAGTACTTGGCATGCCCCATGGAGGACTCCATTCTGCGTGATTGCAGTATATATTGTGATGTTACCACCCATTGCATCCGACATTCAAAATAGCTCTGTGGCCAAAGATGTTTCTCCTTATTCCTCTTCCTCTTCCTGCACCACTGCCTTTCATTTTTGTTGAAGACAAAAATTCACCTGTTGCCTTTTTATAGTGCTTACACCTTGATTGTTGAGTTTACAGTTAAGCACCTAAGTGTCTGCACACCTGATGGCCGTGTTTGATCAATTGGTTCATATGTGTAGTATTTTGGAAAGCAGTGCCTTAAAATGGCAAAGAAGTGACAACATGTTAGATTTCTGTGTCTAATGTTGAGAAGTGTGTTTAGTGTCTTGCAAAACAATGTGTGTAGTGTTTTGCAAAAAGTGTGAGGCTGAGAATGTGCTTATAGTTGTGCAGATTTGGGCTGAAGTTTTGCTCCTTGGGTGTCAGGTTTCACTAATTGTGTGTTATTTTTAATTTTAGTGTGTAAGCAATCGTAAAAAACTGTAAGCAGTCCATTACATGACAAAAAAAAAAAAAGAATTGTGGTCATTTTAGTCAGTCTCAACATGTTGCTTATTGCACAATTTTTTTTTTAAATTTGTGGCTAAAATGTGTTGAAAGCAATGGTATAAATTCATGTTTAAATTTATCTAAATATACCAGTAAATTTATTTGTTATCTTGTTTATAACAGTCAGTTGTGTGCTGTTTTTGTCACAGCAGTGCAGTGAATCTGTAGTGAGATCTACAGTATCTCACAAAACTGAGTACACCCCTCACATTTCAGCAACCATTTTAGTATATCTTCTCAAGGGACAATACTATAGAAATGAAACTTGGATATATTTTATAGTAGTCAATGTGCAACTTGTATAGCAGTGAAGATTTACTGTCCTCTGAAAATAACTCAACATACGGCCATTATTGTCAAAAAAGCTGGCAACAAAAGTGAGTACACCCTAAGTGATAACAGCTATAGATGTTGATGTGAGCCAAGATGTGATGATGAAGCTGAAGGTGAAGGTGATGGAGTGGCCAAGTCTGTCTCCAGACCTGAACCCTATTGAGCACATGTGGGGCATCCTCAAGCGGAAGGTGGAGAAGCACCATGTATCTAACATCCAGCAGCTCTGCGATGTCATTATGGAGGAGTGGAAGAGGATGCCAGCAACAACCTGTGCAGCTCTGGTGAACTCTATGCCCAGGAGGATTAAGGCAGTGCTAGATAACAATGGTGCCCCTACAAAATGTTGACACTTTGGACACAGTTTTGACATGTTCACGTAGGGTGTACTCATTTTTGTTGCCAGTTATTTGGACAACAATGGCTATATGTTGAGTTTTATTTTTTTTATTTTAGAGGACAGTAAATTTGTACTTCTATACAAGCTGTACATTGGCTAGTCTAATATATATCCCAGTTTCATTTGTGCAGTTTTGTCCCTTGAGAAGATATACTAAAATTGTTGCTGAAATGTGAGGGGTGTACTCACTTTTGTGAGATACTGTAATTTATGCCATGGCTTTTTAGATCAACCTGTCTTTGCTTATCTATTAAAAAACCTCCACCTTCTGAATAAAGAAATTTATAATCTCCAAGATACATCAAGCTCCACTACAAGAGCAAAGAGACTTTTTAGCAGTATTAAAAATATTCTGCAATTTCTACCTGCATATGTACAGTTTTTAAAGGTGTACTCTCGTAATTAGCTTCTGTTTGTTTCTGTATGGTTATTTGAAAATTTTCTGTAGTTGTGTGTCAGCATTTTTGTTTGGTTTTGAAGCGGTATGACCTATTCCTCTTTAAAAGGACTAGAGGCTTTGAGCCTAAGGTATGTGCCTTATTAACACTTGTCCATGCAAAAGAGACACTGCCAATTGTTTTGTTTTGTTGTTGTGTTTTTTTTTTCTTTTTTTTTGTCTTTGTTTTTGTTTTTATTTTTTTTGAGGAATTAAAGAGAAATAAATTGTGTACGGAAAGAGTTCTGTGACTTCACATGTTACATGGAACACTACATTCTGTTGGTTGGGCATTGAGAAATGTGTCATGTAAGCAATATTACTTGCTTTGTTGTTGTTTTTAATAGTTATTACATTTGTTTTTTTATGCTTGTAAATACGTATTCATTCTGTAGACTAGTTAAGAGTTTAGGTGGCATCAGAGGTCAGAATTAGTATAAGTATCTTACTCTATTAAGCAGGAATCCCTGTGCCCTGTCTTACATTCAAACAGGTGATCAAAATAGAATCACGGTGCCTAGCACCCTTAGACTGGGAACAAAATCTGACTGCTCTTTTATATCAGATTACAACAAATGTTTGTATGGTTTTAATAAAAAAATAATAAAATAAAATAAAAAATATGCAATGGTTGTCTTTGCTGGTGAATATTTGCTATATGCTGTACTGTATAAGAAGAGGAAGTTACAGTAAAATACAATATCAGTAGGTGATACTAAACAGTGCTTTAATGCAACATATGCAATTATCTTATCTGTGTGCAATATTTAATCTGGCTGTTCATAATGCAATACTATTTTCTCTGCTCTGAGCTGAGTTAATGCTTCACATCATATTTGTGTGTTGTGCAATAGATAAGCTATATGATTCTGAAGAGACTCTTGATCACACAAATAGGCCTACCTAAGAAAGCTTACAGTATGAAACATTCGTATTTATATGCATACATCACAATGACTCTTGGATGGTTAATGTTTGCATTTGTACACAATCTTGGACTGATACTGCAGGAAATTTAAAATCATGTTGTTCTGAATGTTATGATATTCTGGATAGTGTAACTGCAATTTTTTAACACAGGTAATTTAATTGGCTTTAGTGTCAGTGACATTAGTTACTTTACAAATAACAATATTTGTTATTATATATATATTATGTTGTATAATTTTTTCTTTCAGTTTCACAAAGAATTTCTCAACAAAATTCAATGTAATAGAAAACTTAGTACATTTGTTTTAATCTCTCCCACGCACTTTTTGAAAATTTCTCCCTTCAGCTTAATGCTTTGTTTTTTACTTGTCACAGAAGTTTATCATATGCATGTGTTTATAAATTTAGCCAGTTTAAGGATTCAAAAGACTTCATCCCATTCAAGCACACGAAATCGCAAAAGAGAGCTAAATTCGGGACTCGAGCTCCATTTTCTGCGCACACACCCAAAGTTTTAAATGAACGTAAACTGAGAAATGTGTGTGTCAGATCCATACATTTGGTCTGAAAGTGAAAGCAGTTTGCTGCCTGTGTCATTAATGTTATTTAAAAAACAAAAGAAAAATCACTCTGCTCAAATCTGCTCTTGACTGAATAAATTTAGGATTAATCTATAACTATGTTGATAAATACTGCTCAGCATTTTAACAAAATTAACATTCTCACGCAATTGCAACATGCAGCGTAGGTTTCGGTTTGTGTGAAAACCAACCCATTCACATCAATCTGCGTATAAATAACACGGCTTTACACTTTCCAATTGCGTATAATGCATACGCCAAATGCCGATTTTGCGTGCATATGATACGCCAATCCTTCCCATTAACTCCTGTGGAGAGCAGATGCGTACAAATACCACGCAGCATCTTCAGCGGCAGTGACGTCACCAGCGAGGCTCAGGTCGCCCGGTTCACCTGATGCGCGTGCACCTTCAAACAGGTAAGGGTATCAATCTTTTCCTTTTTAATGAGATCATTATTTTAATTATTTCAT